>CACSLK010012206.1:3428577-3454413 GCA_902706635.1 Striga hermonthica | reverse complement strand
CAACGGAAGCTGAGTACGTGGCAGTGACGGAGGCAGCCAAGGAGCTCGTTTGGCTGTAAAACTTCCTGAATGAACTTGGGAGACCTCAAGAGGATGTGGCTCTATACAGCGATAGCCAGAGTGCAATCCATCTGGCAAAGAACCCCGCGTTTCACTCGCGAACGAAGCACATCGAGGTTAAGTATCATTTCATCCGGCAACTTCTAGAGAAGAAGGTGTTGCAGCTGAAAAAGGTTCCGAAAGAGAGAAATCCTGCAGACATGTTGACCAAGGCGGTAACTTTGGAAAAGTTGAAGCTGTATGCAGCTTCGACCGGCCTTGATAATTAAAACAGACAGACCCGGTAGAACCAGGAGCAGAGATGAACATGTTGATCAATGAGGTGTGAGGACAGATTGAAATCAGTCCTCAAGTGGGAGATTGTTAAGTCAATAGTGGAGGTTGCAGCTCCATTTCTTTGACAGCACACCAAAGAAGAAGAAAAAGGCAGCCCACAAGTCTTGAAATTGTGCAGCAGCTAGGATGCTCATTTGTTCACATTAATAGTACACAAATGTGAAAAAAAATGTGTTCTTCTTCTTCTATAAATAGCTAGCAATTGTGATGAACAAATATACAACCAAGAAAAACATAACAAAGAGAGAGAGAGAGAGAGAAAAGAGTAGAGAAGAGTGTATTCATACGGGCTTGTGTGAGTTGTAACATTCGATTTATCCTCTTATTCTAGTTCATTCTCCTGGCTTGGTTCGCCCCCAGACGTAGGATTTAATCCGAACTGGGTTAACAAATATTCGTGTCTTTTATTGATTTCACATTAGTGTGTTGTTATTATTCCATCTTATCCGACCTCTTTTCCTAACATCTCCCTCGTCTCTCGTCCTTTCACAAAGCCCTTGATGTTGAGAACTTTATTTCGTATCAGATGGGAGAGAGGGGTATGTAGTATATATAGGAGGAGGAGACTTAGAGTCCTAATCATACTACCATTCCCCATGTTCTAAGGTAACTTAATGTCCAAGTTAAACATCACACATTGGACTCTTTTATATTAGAACATTAAATAATCTATTAAATACATATTCATCTTTGATAAAGTTTGACTATTAATTCAATTAGGTCCAACTAATTATATGGTCCACAATAATAGAATAATAAAATATTATTACAATACTTCCTCCTTCCAAACATATAATCCACATTAGTTTCTGGGTGTCTAAAAAGGATAGACATCCCTCCTTATATATTGATGCAGAATGTCCCGATGTACTTGTTTTGTGCTTTGTTATCCCGATGTGTTTTTGCCCCGATGTGTTTTTGTCCAACAACTAAGTGTAGCAGAGATGCGGATGTTGCGTTGGTTTTGCGGGCACAAAAGAAGAGATAGAATCCGAAATGAGGATATTCGTGATAGGGTCGGGGTGGCCCCAATTGAGGAGAAATTGGTTCAACATCGGCTGAGGTGGTTCGGACATGTCCAACGGAGGCCTCCTGATGCACCGGTGCGCAGGGGAGTTCTACAGCGGGTCGATGTTGTTAAGAGAGGTAGAGGTCGGCCTAGACTCACTTGGGAAGAGTCGGTTCAGAGAGACCTTAAAGATTGGAATATCTCCAGGGATTTAGCGGTGGATAGGAGCGCTTGGAGACTAGCGATCAAGTGCCGGAACCGTGACTTTTGCTCCTTTCTCTTTTTCTCCAATCTTTTTTTTTTTTACTACTGTTTCTATTGGGTTTCATCTCTAGCCTACCCCAACTTGTTTGGGACTAAAAGGCTTTGTTGTTGTTGTTGTTGTTATCCCACTAGTACAACACCCGTGTATTACACGGGTGCTTGCTAATTTTTTTCTTAAAATCTAAAATTAATGAGAAAAAGTAGTTTGAAAATTTAAATACTTTTTATAAGAATATATATATTATTATATATTTTATGACACTTTTTATTTGTGCAACTTACTTGTGTTATATTATACTAATTTTTTTTAACTTATAATATATAACTACATTACATATAAATATATCAATTGAGAAATAATTTTATTTTTCTAATGAATTTTAATAAATATTATTATTTTTTATTATTATAAAGATAAATATAATTTATTTATTTCATATATACAATATGGATGTCAAATCGAAAATCATCAAAAGATGATTAATTTGATATATTATATATGTAAAACCGATAAAAAATACAAAAGTTATCAACTTTTAAAATACATTTATGATTCAATAGCTTATTGAAGGAAACAAATCAAAATTCAGGGATATATTAGTCACTTAGTGTCTCACTATGTAAAATTACAAGGAATTAAAAGGTTATATTAGTAAAAGTGATATTAAAATACCTAAGTTAGCTAAATAATATTTATGGAACACCCGAACCTAGATTATTAATTATTCATATATCAATATTATTTATCCAAACCTAATTACGAAGCATGATTCTTCGCCAAATAGGATTCCGAAGCACCAGAAGCAGCCACGTAGGCTCAGCGCATTCGGGAATTATATATAGGGAGGATGTGTCGAATTCTGGTGCTTCATAATTTTATGTGTGTGATTCATAATAGTTTTATCCAAACCTAACTTTTAAAAATATAAAACACTTGACTATTAAATTATAAATATATTTAAAAATTAATGTTTTCATATATAATATATCAAATTAATTATTTCTAACAATATTCGATTGGGTATTATTGTATACATAAAATAAAATAAAATAAATTTTACTTTTCATTCTAATAATTTTACTTTTCTTTCTTATAATATTAAATCGCCTATTAATACTAATCTCTCCATATATATTAATGCAGAATGTCCCGATCGTACGTGTCGACTTCTGGTGCTTATTCTAATGTTTCAGAATAATCCATTAGATCTGGATTCTATCCAAACCTATTAGTGTTTATAAATTATAAAACACTTCACTGACTGAAATTATAATTATATTTAAAAGTTAATAATTTTTATATTTTTTATTTGTTTTTCATATATAATATAACATATTAATTATCTGACGAGCTTCGATTTGATATTCATAAAAATATTTTTATTTTTATTTATTATAAAATTAAATCCTTTATTAATACTAATTAAAATTAATAAAATTACATACCAACTAAAAATTATCTAGAAATTCATTATATATAAAATAAAAGAATTATTATAACATAAAATGACAAATCGTACAAGTGCAAATCTCATTTTAAAACAAAAGTAATAATTTAAATTTTTTAAAAACTATTTTAAATTCAAATTAAAATTCTTTTCTTTTATATTTTTATCTTTTTTTTTAATTCTTAAAGAATTTAAATATAACTTTTTAACTAGCACCTGTGTAATCACGGATGTTGTACTAGAGGTACTTTAAGTAGAGTATTTGTAATGTTGTTTCAAATTATTTTTCTTGTCTAATTTATGTGATGGCCAATAAATAGAGTCGTGGTTAATAAAATAATTAATATAGAGGATACATCTTTACTTTTTATATTCAAACACAAGAATGATTGTTTTTGCGTAACTTTGTAAAAAATGCTAAGATAATATCTTTTTGGGATGGAGGGATTACTAAATAAAAGAAGGCCATTAATAATGCATGACATCAAACATTGATGTGAAATACATACTGGGAAAAAAAGGACTTTCTAAAAGTATGAAAATACAATTCGAGATTTATTGAGCACAAATTTCAATATCGATTAGCATATAATGTCAAGCTGTAAAATAATGGTAATTTTTCAAATAAAATGTAGAGATATGATGAAAGAAATCAGTTATATATAAAGAAAATCTGGAACTCTACACGAAAGAACAATTATAAAAATTTAATAATAAAAAAAAAACACTTCACCTTTCCTCTCCTTCCGAAAAGAACAGTATGCAATAGTTTGAGAATATCCTCATTCTTCTTTCTGGACAGCTTATATGCCACTGAAATAAGATATCAATTGTTAACACTAAACAAATTCATCAAAATAATATGAAAAACTTAGGATATTCAGAAAAAAGTTCTCAAGAGTGAACAATCTAAGCTAAAAAGCCAAAACTACATAGCTGAGAAGCATCTTGGAGACTCAAAAGCATTCAAGTACAGAAACAAGATTCTACAGGACAAGTATCTTGTCACAACATGAGCAAAGTTCACAACCTAAGGTGGGGTCTATAATTAAATATTTGAAGCACAGTCCATTAAATACCCAAAGTGGACCCACCATTACTAATTTTGATTACGGTAAATAAATGGTGATTAAAAACGTGTTTAGCCCTTTCTATAGAAAGCAGCATCTCAAATTTTCTTCATGTATTGAAAAGCGAGGAACTTGACTTTGCAAAAGTGTACTATTCCTACGATACCCACCAAAGGGAAATGAAAACAAATTTCATGGTTTCTCACACAGATTTAAGAGTATTTTATAATAGCTAGATGTCTAAATCCTTTAAGACCTTGACATTGCTAAACTTGGGTGGGGAGAGTTATTGCCAGTGACCATCTCCGCTTGGTGTGATATAAACCTTTAAACACCGTCCAAACCATGCCACACAGCCTCAATGATAGTGATGTACGAGTGAAATTGTGGCTAGTAATATCATAAATAGAAAGATTCTCAAACTATGAAAACCATACATGACCACACTGCCCCTTAAAGTACAATCAAAATATTAACGTCTTTCATTCATAAAATAAATAACTTGCAAAGACTGCGTGTTGATGTGAAAAGTACGCATACCATAAAGGCAAGCGAATTAGTTTTGAAACTATACCATTTGGGATATCTTTCAATGCAGTTCCACGGCCCTGCAATCAAACGATTGTGCCAAAGTGAGTTGCCAACACTGAGATTAAGTTTTATACTAGGATGCAGAATGTTGCCCACATAAAAATGTAAGAACAAAGATAAAAACTAAAAAATAAAAAAGCGCACCTTTTCAATAATGACATCCTTAGTGGAGTCTTTCTCAATGGTGGTAACCAACCTTTCCACAGACTTCCTTTCGCGTACTGGACGTTCAATTGTGGAAGTAACTGGTGTCTTAGGCTCATTTTCCTTTTTCTTCGCTGCAGTTTTGGGCTCTTTAGTATCTCTCCCGGTCGGGAGTTTCTGTTCCTTCTCCTTCTCTACAGGTGGTTCCTTTTTTCACCACTATTGTTCTTTCTCCTCCTTGCTCTTGACCTAGTGCGTTTCTTGGAGACACTCTTTTCTTTAGGCTTATCAACCACCTTAACTTCTTCCTCTGTCACTACATCAGTCTCGCCTCCATCCTTCTTCTCAGACATGTCTTCCTCGCCCATAACTGCTAAAACTAAAGCGTGTACCTCACCCAAAATCCTGCTTTTCTGTGTTCTGTTACTGAATCACAAACGGGATAACTTCCATATGCAATCACATAAGTGAAAATGAAGAAACAAGAAAATTCTAGTGGCTGTGGCTCGGTATATTAAGTAAACTTCACGCCAGACAATCGAAAAATAAAATAAAAAAATCACCTAAAAAAACATACAGTCCCCACTAGAAAAAATTCTGAACCTAAAACAACAGGGATGAAAGAGCAGTAGAAATATAAACAGGAAAATTAACCAATTCTCATCCAATTTCCTTTCTCAGTCATTTTCAATTTGGCCAATTTTCGCAAAACTCAACCAAGGGCAAGCCGCATGCATAACTGTAAAAGCACATGATACAGGACATGATTCCACAAACACTCAAACAGATCTAGCGAATTACAACGAGCACTAGCCCGTCTTACAGATATCGGAACAAACATCTTGAGAAGAAACAAAGAAGAAGAGGAACAAACACGCGAGAAAAGTCGAAAATTCTAAAAAAGTGACGCAAAACGCAAACCAATGATTCAACAACAACAAACTGCAACCAAAACGAACACAAACTGAAGATTGAGCTCGAGAAGCTACGAACTATCAAAGGAATTCAAGAGAAAAAAAAAAAAAAGCATTAAACTTACGAAATTGAGGAAGCAAAGATTTCAGGAGCTCCCGTCGAAGCTCAGTCCAACTTTATGTTCTGCACTAATTTACAGTTGCCTCCATTTTTTGGGGGTTATTGGCGGACTCCAAATTCAGATTTTAAATCCAGTTAAATGCCATGTCGGATTGACAATGGGCGGAATCATGAAACGGTACGGCACATGGGCCAACGGCTAAGATTGGGTGGACGAGGTGGATATTTAATGGACGCCTACAATAGGAGATGCTTTTGAATTGTGCAAAAATAAGAATTTTCGATCGTCAGTTTTGCTATGAGTCAACAGTTAACAGTTGACTCTGTAAGAAACTGGGGGAAAACGGTACGGTCCCACTAACATGAAGCGCACCATGAACGAGAAAAACCCATATGAAGCCAAATGGGGTTCCATCCCAAAACCAATTGGTGAAAGGAGGAGTAGCTCATTAGACTTATAAGGTGGGTCTATTTTCCATATATGAACGGTGTGGGACAACTCACAAGTGATATTCTAATACGCCCCCTCACTTGTGAGTCCTTCGGAAGCCCAAGCCCAACTGGGCGCCCCAAGCCTACTAGAAGCAGACTTTCTAGTAGACTCCCACAAACGGGTACGTGGGGAAGCAGACTCCCATAAACGGGTACGTTATCGCACGGTCCCAATAGAACCGGCTCTGATACCATGATGGAAACTGGGGAAAAAACGGTGCGGGCCCACTAACATGAAGCGCACCATGAGAGGGAAACACCCATATGAAGCCCAAGTGGGGTTCCATCCCAAAACCAATTGGTGGAAGGAGGAGTAGCCCATTAGACTTATAAGGTGGGTCTATTTTCCATGTATGAACAATGTGGGACAACTCACAAGTGATATTCTAACACGCCCCTTCACTTGTGAGTCCTTCGGAAGTCCAAGCCTAACTGGGCGCCCCAAGCCTACTAGAAGCAGACTTTCTAGTAGACTCCCATAAACGGGCACGTGGGGAAGCAGACTCCCATAAACGGGTACGTCATCGCACGGTCCCAAACTGTAAGAAACTGGGGGAAAACGGTGCGGTCCCACTAACATGAAGCGCACCATGAACGGGAAAAACCCATATGAAGCCAAATGGGGTTCCATCCCAAAACCAATTGGTGAAAGGAGGAGTAGCCCATTAGACTTATAAGGTGGGTCTATTTTCCATATATGAACGATGTGGGACAACTCACAAGTGATATTCTAATAGACTCTACAATTGACACCTTGATTTAAATAGATTTTATTTCAAATTCGTGTACTTATTAAATATCATTGGAAAAATATACATTAAACCAAATAATATTGATTCCATTAAGGTTTAGATTTATGATTTGAGAATTTACCATTTGGGAAATGTGAAACTGAAAAGTGAACTTGGAAGCTTGAATTTGAAGGGATTAAGTGAAGTCATATAATTCTTAAGGCCATGTTTGTTTTTTCGCTTTTTGGCAAAACTGTTGTTTTAGCGGTTTTGACTGAGCCAAACTAAAATTATGTTAATATGCATGTTTCGTTAAATAGTTTTTCCACTGCTATTTGTACAAAAAAGCTAAATTTGAAATGCCACACATATCATCATTTCACATTGGCGGAGCTATCTATCCAAATATCTTTTTTAAAACCTCCAACAATATCAGCCGATCAAAACATCCAATATTAACATCTGGTCAAATTAGTTATTACAATCTGCTATCTGCTGAAGCTAACCGCTACTTACCAAACAAGGTCTAAGTCTTCTCAGCTCATTTGACTTACACTTTTGGGCTAGGTCGATTCAATCAATCAAAACGAATTGTCTATTTTTTTTGTTGGGCCCGATTGCTTAGTTTGAGCTTGGACAATTTTTTATTTTTTTTTTACAAAGTTAGAATCCTGGTGAAGTCTGGTTGCCAAAATAATTGATAATGATATAATTAGTATTATAGTACTAATATAAGATATAATAATAATGTATAATACATACATGCATACATATATACATATATACATATATACACATATATAATAGTTTGTAAAGAAAATAAAACCGGACAAAATGAGAAAGATCGTGACAAAAATATTCAAAATCAATACCGACATTGTTTAAAACGGTTCGGTACAAAAAATGAGACAAAAGTAAAGAAAATCTTTCGGATCCTTATTTTTCTAAATTGGACCATTTCATTCCAGTTCGGCACGAGAAAACTCGATTTTTTTTACCGACGTCTAGTGGAAGACAACTAACACTAACCATTCCACTTTTTTTTCAAAATTAATTATAGTTAAATAATAAACTAAATAAAAACTAGGAAATGTATAGATAAATCCCCAATTCTAAATTCATCTTCTCATTCAGTCCCTAGTGAAATTTTTTTTTATTCAACTCCCTAGTCAACAACTTTATGGTCCCCTCTAAGGTTTAAATTACATTTCTGTCCCGATACCTGTTTTTAAAAAAAAAAAGTACCAGTTTTCATTCAGTATAGTACCAGGGGCTTTCAAAATAGTATCTTGTGTTATAAATTTACATGGAATACCAAATGTCTTTCTATATTGTATCTGACTTTATTCCCAGAGTACCACCACACATAAAATGGTATTAGAGCCTAGGTTTTATTAAGAACTCTTAGAAGAATTTATTACATGGTAATTGAATTTTGGTGAGGAGAATTATAAAAGAATGGATATAGAAAATTGTCCAGAATGTATACATTATCTAAGATATATTCAAATTTTGAAGATATGTGAACAAGAACACCAACAAATGGTCTCCCATTGGGATGACCGCTATGTTGAACAAGTTCTGGCAGGAGTTAATAGAATTACAACTAAAATTTGCCAAGAACAAAAGAAGTATCATATGGATGCCCTTTGGGTAAACCAATTGTTACAAACAGATTTATTAAATCATCAAGAAAGAGCTCATCAAAATCACAGTCATCAATGAGCTATAATAGTTTAACCTGGAAAGAAGTTATTCCAGACTCATCTAAGTTTTCTGAAGATATTCGCGAATTACAAAAGACGGTACAAAGCTATGGTGAAAAGCAATTGTTGGTACCAAACAAGGTTCAGCAGACGCTAACCAAAATTGAAGAGCTAATGAAGAGTCAAAAGGATACATTAGAAATCCTTATTGACATTCAAAAGCGAGTTACAACTCTGGAAGATAGACCCAGTTCTTCTGGAGGACGAAGAAAAGTAACCTTCGGTACAGTACCCCTATTACAATAAAAGGGTAAACCCACCGAAGTTCGAAGGCCTATGACAGAGGACGAAATGATGAGAGCCATCTTAAAAGGAAAATTCACTAACAAATAATGGAAAGAGTGAATTTGGAGGATCTACATGACCTTGCAGAA
The DNA here is from genome assembly GCA_902706635.1 of Striga hermonthica. Lineage (NCBI taxonomy): Eukaryota > Viridiplantae > Streptophyta > Magnoliopsida > Lamiales > Orobanchaceae > Striga > Striga hermonthica. The sequence goes on along the minus strand of CACSLK010012206.1, from coordinate 3,445,093 downwards.
TCTTTTGCGGGGCTGGATCTAGTAGACTTAAAAATGAACACGAGAGATGGTTAAACAATAATAACTAGATCCCAACCACCTCCTGGATGAGAAATTTCGGGTTCTCACCAACCTGAGGAACAACATATGCCCCATCAAGGGGATTTTCAGGTTCGGGGAGAAAGCGGGCATCCAGCTGGTACCCGAATGCGTTCCCGAAGGCCTAACCTTCAAAATACCCCTTATGGGAAATCGCAACTAGATCCAATTCATCCTTATGGATTAATGTTGAATCTAGATACTTTAGATTTTAAAAATCGGGAAATCCTTATCGATGATTGGGCCTCTGCAATGAGAATTGCTGGAGGGACCTTGGATCTCAACAAAGAAGGGTTCATTTCACTTCTCGAAATGAGCCTAGAAGGTTCAGTTAAAATTGCATGGGATATGGCTTCTCCAGACGTAAAAGGAGATGTCATTGCTGGAGAATCATTAAAAGGAATAGTCGATAATATGGCTAGAGTATTTAAGATCTTATTTATCGGAACGGGATATTTTGAAGGAGTAGAGGAAGAAAAACAAAAGAGATATAAGCAAGCCCTCTATTGTTTAGAATTACATGGCATTTGTCATGTAGATGAATATATCAAGTTATTCACGAAGTATAGATGGAAGGCCAAGGTGGCAGATTCTGAAGCCTCCCAATTGTTCTTTGCAAAGATACCCAGTCCATGGAGAGAAATGCTAATCAAAGAGTATAAGATGGACGAGGTAGATACGGTGGCTAGAAGGATGTCATTTCTCAAGGCCAAACTATCCGAGTGGTGCCATCAGGTGACACTACACAAAAATTATAAAAGACTTAGAGGTATCAACAAATCAGTTCCTCTATGTTGTGAAGAAAATGACATTCCAACAATTATCAGGAGTCATCCACGTAGAAACAAATGGAGAAAGCATACTAGAGATGCTCACTCCCGTGGATACAAGAAGAGTAGGTTTTCATGGAGACCTAGACGATATTGGTCAAAACAAAAGGCCCCAAATTATAAATCAGGACAAAGACCAATACCAAGCCGCAGTAGAGCCTCTTCTTCAGGTTCTAATCAAAGAAGTACAAGTAGAAGAACTTTCAGAATAACTCAAACACGAGCCAATGAAAGTTTTAAAGACTGTAATTGCTGGACTTGCAGAGCAAGAGGTCATATATCAACCGATTGCCCGGATAATAAAAGGCAAGGAATAAGACAGTTTGAAGCCACCCCAGAATTTGATGATGCTGTCTACTATCAAGATTTGGTACAAGTGTATCAATTTGAGGATATTCCCTCAGAAGAAAGCATTTATGAAGAAGAAGAAGTCTACTCTGAAAATGGAAGTGAATCGAGTTCGGAATCAGAGTAAAGAAGAGTTCCTTCAATAAGTAGTAAGAGAAGACATGTCGGGATTCCTTTCCCATACGACAGTGTCTAACAAAACTCTTATGAAAATTATGAAGGAAGATCCAAAGCTCCAAATGTATGATGGATTTACTATTGGGGCAATAGAAAAGGTTATGGATAAAATAGGTTTGAGAAATAGAAACCACCATATTATCCATAGAGTCTCAATAGGAGAGTTTGCCATTCCAATGGAATATACGGGGAATCAAATAGAGATGCAACTCATTCCCTATAAAGAAATTCAGGATATTAAAGGAAGACTCAAAAGAAAAGTGGCTAATACACTTTCATGGATCCACATTGGAGCCATTAGAGTAGTCATCAAGTCAACCTTTAAAGAAGGAATAGATTCACCTCTTAATCTGGCGATATTTGATAAAAGGATTTCTGACCTTAAAGACTCATGTCTTGGAGGAATTACAGGAAATTTGTATACAGGAAAATTGGCATTCAATGTCTATCCAAGAATTTCATACAATTTAGGAGATCGTGATTTTAACAAAGTTCTTACTCTACATCAAGATTTTAAAAGAACATAGTTAATGAAAGAAGGAAATAGACCCTATTCCATTACCTACAAGATTTCCTATGCTTTATCAAACACTCATCATTCTGAGGTATTTCTAAGGAAGGAATTCATAGAAGTTCCCAGGATATTTGAGGATTTTGCAAAAGCGGTATTACCGGATATTATTGAAAATCCGACAATTAAAGAAATTGATATGAGAATCCAAGATAGACATGTTTTTAACCGGTCTAAAAGCCTCATGATTGAGCCCAGGAGAATGTCTTTCCAGCAAGATAGAGCGATTAGTAGTAACTGCTGGGAAGAACAACGAGCAAGTATACATACAAGAACTCCAGAGGTATTTAAAACAACTGGAGAAATTAGATGTCTTGAAGGATGGAGGTCAGTAGAAATAAGGTTTGATATCACCCAAAAGGATTATTTGTTTCCCTGTGATGCCTTATATTACCTCCAACAACCTATAATAGGACAATATGAAGGTATCCTGAAGATCGGAGAAATTGAAACGGTGATCACAGGGGGAGCAAGAAGGATCCCGGAACAACTTGTTCTAGGATTAGAATTCTCTGAAAACCATAAACCATGGGAAAGGTTAAAAGACGGAATGGAGTTTACAGTAAATGGATGAAGATATAGAGTTTAGATGACAACTAGTCCATTCTCGATTTATATTTCAATCAGAATATTATATGAATCATATAGGGCAGAATATTTTGCAACTTATATTGATTCTGGAGCAGGTATTTGCACAGCAAAAACTGGAGTATTTTCAAAAGAAATAGGAGAGGACTTAACCCCTATAGCAGGAAGAGATTTCTCTAAAAGGATTCTTATCCTTAAAAGAGGAATTAAACAAGCAGAAATCATGATTGGCGGAGCTGGTGGTAATCCTTGGTATAAGGTAAAAACACCACCAATCTATTTTAATGATACATGAGCAGATGTTTTGTTAGGAAATAATTTCCTACAAACTTTCAAAAGATTTAATTAAGAAAATGAGACAAGAAGACTTATTTTTACAACTCTTTGTGAACATAAGATCATCGTTCAAAGGTTAAGAGAGGCATTTCATAGAAAAATGCCTATCACATTTCGCAGCAAGCGTGGTGATGAAGGAAAACTTCGACACCCAAAAATGAAGGATAAAAAAAAGTACGGAGGAGCAATCCTTCAGTTAAGAATCGAAAGTCTAGGAGGCTACGAGGAGGAAAGAATAAAGTCGGAAACCACTCAATTCCTCAAGGCAAGTGTAGACGAGAAGTTACAACCAGAAGTAACTCTCGAAGAGCAAATTTCACTAGAAGACATCAAAAGAAAAATCCAGAGAAATTTCAATGAAGATCCTTTAGCCTGGTGGGATAAAAATGAACTCAAGGCATCCTTAAAGGTTAAAGCAGGAAAAGAACATGAATTTGTGAGATACAAGCCCATCCTTATGAATCAAGCAGATCGTGAGGATATGGAAATAATACTTAAGGAACACTTGGACCTTAAGTTAATTAAAGAAGGAGTTTCTCCATATAGCAGTCCTGGATTCCTTGTTCGAAATCATGGAGAAATAAAAAGAGGAAAAGCAAGGTTGGTTATTAATTACAAAGGTATTAATAACATTTTAGAATTTGATGGATATTACATACCGAGCAGAGAACATTTGGTGAATTATATCAAGAACGCCAAGGTATTTTCAAAGTTCGACTGTAAATCAGGATTCTATCAAATCAAGATAGAGGAAGAAAGTAAGAAGTTTACAACTTTCTCTACACCACAAGGGCATTACGTATGGAATGTGATGCCAATGGGGTTAGCAAATGCACCCCAGATTTACCAAAGAAAGATGGATAATCTTTTTAAAGATTATTTTAGTTTTATGTTAGTATATATTGATGATATTCTAATCGCCTCAAAGAACATGAAAGAGCATCTCAAACACCTGGAAATATTTTCAGATGTTTGCCACAAGAAGGGATTGGTGCTTTCAGAAAAGAAGGCAGTAATCGCTACAAGACAAATTGAATTCCTTGGAATCGAGATTGATGAATCGGGAATCATTTTGCAAAACCATATTGTTGAGAAAAATACAAGGATTCCCAGATGTCCTCAAAGATAAAAAAAAAAACAATTACAAAGCTTTCTCGGAGTTGTTAATTTTGCAGGAATGTTCATAAACAATCTGGCACAATACCAAAAGGTTTTCAGTCCACTCCTGAAGAAAGATGCAGATTTTAGATGGACAAATGAACACGAGGAAGGAATTAAACAGTTAAAGAAAGTTTGCCAAAAACTTCCAAAGCTGGCAATGCCAAATGACGAGGATGAGCTAGTTCTCTATACAGATGCTAGTGATCATTGGTGGGCAGCGGTTCTCACCAAAGCAACTCCGAATGGAGAAGTTTCATGTCGATATTGCAGCGGACTCTTTACAACCAGTGAAGCAAACCGATGGCATATTAACGAAAAGGAATTCTTTGCAGTCAGAAGGCTTCAAAAAATGGCCTTTGTTTTTGTTATCAAAAAAGTTCACTTTAAAAATTGATAACTCAAGTGTTAAGGCTTTTCTGAAAAACAAAATTGAATCAAAACCAGAAAAGTCTAGATTATTACGATGGCAAGCTGAATGTCAGTATTATGATTATGATGTTGTCATTATTAAATCTCATGAAAATGTTCTTGCAGATTTCTTGACAAGAGATGGATGTATCTGAAGCAGATGCACTCCTCAAAAGGATAAGACACCTTCGCGAAAACATCGAGGAGGTGGACAAAAGTTTTGGCCAGTTAAGGCTTAATGCCATAATAGCTGGACAAGTTCAAAAGGCCGACTTAGATAAGGTCGAATCAGCAATCAAAGGTACAAGGATGGCTAACACCTTATTATGGGATGCCTTCCAAGAACCTTTACGCAAAGCTGGATCACCATCGGTGAGCCATAAAGAATTCCGAGAGCAAGAGGTTTCAAAGAAAACTCAAAACGAGTACCAGGAACCTATACCTGGTGCAGCGGACACTGCTTACGAAAGTATTTCTTCAGATTCTGGAGAAAAAAAGAAAGAGACACAAGACCAAAGGTCTAAAGTCTCAAGTCAACCCGACACCTCTGGGGTAAAAGAGGAAGAGATCAACCTACGGCCACAAAAAAGTCGAGAAAAGGTTGATACTAACAAAAACATTGGTTCTCCTACTTCTTTTCAGGTTTACAATTCACTAATGGAGGACTTAATTACGAAAAGAAATATTAAGCCAGAAAAGTTTATTGTTGACGATACTGGTTTATATCCCCGAGTTTGGGTACTGGAAGGAGCTCGACCAAACCCTGTAAGAAAATGGATGGACTTTGGTTCAATAGCTTCAATTTTTACTGAGGCGCCGAATTTTCCTAAGATTTCAGGATTACCCGAATGGATTACTAAAGTCGTATATGAATCGTGGTCTTATAATCCTCATCTGAAAAGAGGAGAAGTTTTGGAGCTAAAATTTAACCTGCAAGTGATTATGGAAGGCATGCCGCCTTTCATTTTATTAAGTTGCAACGCCCCAACAAAAAGGCGCTACTTCATATCGGTACTACCAAGGAAACGCCTCTGTACACAACAATGACGGAGGACGAGATTTCCACCCAACGAGCCTACGGAGTGTGGGTATGTCTTACCGAAATGGAAAAGGTAAAATATCCGTTTAAAATATATTAAAATTCACCAAACGGATCATTTTTACTTAATTCCTTGACGGGAAACACCTCCAAGTTTGCAAACGACTTGTTCGAGAATAAAAGAAAATTCTTATGGAAAACAAGTTGGCAGCCACAGAGAATACACGAAGAAAGGCGTGTAACATGTTGCACGGTCTCAGATGGCACGAATTTGTCCATGTTGTGCAATTCAAGAGAAACCACTGTTCGAAAAATTATTTCCGATGAAACGGGAAAGACCTGGCCAGAAAGACAAACCGGAGAAAAAGGGAATTCCAAAAAACCGGAATTTCAAAAGTTCAAAAGAAGACGAATCTGATTAAGATTTATCAGACAGGGAGGCCCACCAGCAAATTAATGGCGGGACAAGGGAAAAGGAAAGATTCCTTCACCAAAGGCAAAGACAAGTTTTTCCGAGTCAGCTCCACATACACCATGTGACCGACAGAGGAAAGTGGGTTCAATAATTCTTCAAACCGGACCCATCAACATGTGAAGACCACAAGGTATTTACCTACCGGTTGGTACAAGCAATAATAAAGGACTCCAAGACCTCTATAAATACAAGATTTGGAGGAAACATAAGGCATCGAACATCCTCTTCCGTTTTCTCATCAAAATAAAATTCTCTGTAATAATAGTGTGTGAGCTTGAGTGTCTTTTAATTTTCTTTGTAATTTTTATGTGTGTACGAGTGTTTGCCTCTATTATGAGAGGCTAAAAGGTTTTCTACTCCCTTAAGGAGATTACTTATGTAATAAAATCACTTTGAGTTCTTAATAAAAAAGAGGCTTTTGCTTCACAACATGTTGTCGTAATTTTCATCTACCTCCATAATTAAGTATCTGTACGCCTGGAGTAGGAAACGAACCAAGGCTGTGTTGAGTGGTATCTGAAGGAGTCGGATAACTTGTAGTTCATCTTCCCATTGGTGAAGTTAGACGGTGGGGAGCCGTCCGTGAAAGGAACTAGGGGCACTAATTTTTCGACTGGTGGAATTGCAACCCATCTCACCCGGAACCATTTTGGTCAAAAAAGATTCGAAAATTATGGAGTTATTTAATTTTACGGAAGCATGTTGGGCCTGGTATTGTTCATTTTATTGTGGGTACTTTTTAAGTGAAAAATTCAGGTACAAAAGCTTGGTACTACGTATTAATAAAGTTGGTACTATTTTCTTATTAAAGTGGTACGATTCCAAAATAAACTGGTACTAATTTTTTAGACTTGAATAAAGATAAGGGTATTATGGGAATACTAGGGGGTTATTATTTTATTGCAAGTGGGAGAGAGTAAAGTGAGAAAATTAGAGGAAAGGACTGAACTGAAAATTGAAAAGAATTCTAAATACTTTTATAGACTTAGCCCATAAAAACTAGTCCAATCCATAAACAATCACCCTTAATTGTGCCAGATAACAATTTTTTGAATGTACATTAACCCATTAATTCCTGACCAAGTAAAATTAAAGTTATCATTGTAAACAAGAAAGTAAGTATAAATACACGTTTTATGTCGGTTGTTAAAGTAAAAACCAGAAGGGCATTTTTGGGAAACAACCTTTTTAAGGAATCTCCACTATTATTGTTATTATTAGAGTACACCATTATTTGGCAAAGCATAAAAGGCAAAATCACCGGGCCGAATGAGCAACCACTCCTAATTAGCAATTCCTAAAAATACTGAACAGCCTATATATAAAATCAAAGTGATATCGATTTAAGATTTTGCAGAACAGCCATGGAAATCCGCCCACAGCTTCTCCGATTCAAGCTCCAAATTCTCGTCGCCCTTGCTTTGGCTTTCTCCGGCATCTTCGTCGGCTATTTGGCCCCTCGGTTCGTCGACATCTTGAAGTACTTTTGGCCGCTGCTCGTTTCGACGGCCCTATTTCTCGTTGCCATCGTCGTTTTCGACCGGATATCGCCGGTGACGGACGATTCAGGCGAGAAACCCGGCGAGGGGTTGCTCGATTACGTCTCCGGCGAGCCGCCGGTTGGGGAAGTGGAGACTACCGAAGGGGCGGCAGAAGCGGAAGAAAGCGTGAAAGCCGAATAGGGGTCCTATTGTCAATTTTTTTTTTTTTTTTTTTTTNTTTTTTTTTAATAAACCTTTGTATTTTGGAGCAGATTTACTGTTTTTAAAGCTGGGAACAGTAAGATGATAATGGTGTTCATTTTGTTTTTCTTTTGATTTAATATTAGCTTTTAACGGCGAAGACGTTGTTATTTCTATTTAATGTTCATTGTTTGGGTGGTTAGATTAGACATGGACAGGTGCCGGGTCCCAGCCCGGCCCCGCGGGCCACCGGTCCTGGCTTGGGCGAATCGGAACCGGCCCTGTACCGGCGGGTCTGAAAATTGCCGGTTTTCTGCCGGGTCCGGGTCAGACCGCCGGTTCCGATTTTTTTTTTTTTTTCAAGTATATATTTTTATATACATATATATATATATATATTAAATACATGTTCATTTTTTTTATTGCGAATGAAAGTGAACGTAGTTCTTTTACAATACGTCTCGAATTACTTGTATTTATTTTTTAGACCTGTGGCTATAAATTTGTTCACAAATCACTGGAAGTTTGGAACTAATGAATAGCGGGATGAAATTAATGTGAAGTGTTGACGACTCGAACGTGAATTTAACATTACGCTATTTTGCAATCATTTTGTCGAACTAATAAAAATTAAAATGATAAGTACATATATATAAGAGTTCTATTGCTTGTGATATCGTAGACGTAATTTATATTTCAAATCATAATACATAATAAAGACTATTGACATCATATCACAGTCGTACATGTCGTTAATGTTTCAACATCAATTTCATTTCGGACAATGATATCTTGTCAATATTCTTCATTATGTATTATGATTTGAAATATAAACGTCTGCGATAGCACAGACAATATAACTCTTATATATATGTACTTATCATCTTAATTTTTATTCAGGTTCGACAAAATGATTGCAAAATAACGTAATGTTAAACTCACGTTCGAGTCGTCAACACTTCACATTAATTTCATCCCCCTATTCATTAGTTCCAAACTTCCAGTGATTTGTGACCAAATTGGAATGAACATTGTTTTCTGATTTGCTTATTAGTATCAAATTACAGAGAATAATATGATGGATAAATCGATTATCATGCGAATAAATGGACACTTGAACACGAATGAGGAAGTCATTCAAACTTTTCAGTGCCGATGTCACTAGACGTTTTCAAAGAGGACGATAAGCTTATATTGCAGGGCTTCAGCGGTTGATGCCCTGCAAAATAAGCTTATCGTCCTCTTTGAAAGCGTCTAGTGACATCGACACCGAAAAAGGTTTAGTGGCTTCATCGTTCATGTCCAGTTTTTCATTTATTCGAGCGTAACTGATTAAGCATTCGTGTTATTCTTTGTAATTTGAAACTACTTTTAAACTTTGATACAAGATGATGCTTTTGTCCAAAAATAGTTAGTTTATCAGTATGTTGAGTTTCACCAGCCTCATAATACAATCCTACTGCAATACACAACCTCGAGTAATACCGTTGTTTTTTTTTTGCTAGTGTCCTACAACACGTTAATGAATGGAACTTGTCCATGTTATCATCTTTTCTGTACAATATATTTATACCATCATCACACAACAATTGTGTAGTGATAGTATAAACATTTTGTGCAACAAAGATGATGACAAGGACACCTTCCATTAAATAACGTGTTTTTATGACACTACAAAAAAATGGCGATATTACTCGGGACTGTGTATTGGAGTCAGATTGCATTATGAAGCTGATGAACCCCAACACACTGAGAAAATAACTTATGTAAGGTTTTCGAAGTTGGATGAAAGGTTTCTTAAGTAAGTGACATTTAAATATGGACTTGAGCTTAATTGACATTTAATAAACATCCGAGGACAGATGATATAGTCAATTAAGGTGCCTACGTATCCCTAATATAGAGAATCAAAGTCCACTTAGTTCTTTTTGTGTGTAACTATTATGAAATTTTTAATAACTTATGACGTGGCATAATTGGTGTCAGTGATGTCAAAATTAACTTTGATACAAGATGATGCCTTTGTCCAAAAATAGTTAGTTTATCAGTATGTTGAGTTTCACCAGCCTCATAATACAATCCGACTACAATACACAACCTCGAATAATACCGTCGTTTTTTTGCTAGTGTCCTACAACACGTTAATGAATGGAACTTGTCCATGTTAGCATCTTTTTCGTACAATATATTTATACCATCATCACACAGCAATTGTGTAGTGATAGTATAAACATTTTGTGCAACAAGAATGATAACAAAGACACCTTCCATTAAATAACGTGTTTTTTTATGACACTACAAAAAAATAGCGATATTACTCGAGATTGTGTATTGGAGTCGGATTGCATTATGAAGCTGATGAACCCCACCATACTGAGAAATTAATTTATGTAAGGCTTTCGAAGTTGGATGAAAGGTTTCCTAAGTAATTATATTTAAATATGGACTTGAACTTAATTGACATTTAATAAATATCCGAGGACAGATGATATAGTCAATTAAGGTGCCTACGTATCCCTAATATAGGGAATCAAAGTCCACGTAGTTCTTTTTGTGGTTAACGGACATTGACTAAGAATTCTGATGATGACCAATTCCCTGACAGAGTTCGCTTGTTTGTGCCATAGCATGTTTAAAAGAAAATTCAAAACAGAATACGTAATGAAAAACTTATGACGTGGCATCATCGGTGTCACTGATGTCAAACTTTTGATTTAATGTTGAACTCCAATAATGTGTTTGAGAAACAACCAGTAACAATGACCCGAAGAGACAAATCGTTATTCCCGTTGCACGTGAAAAAGAATTCGAATTTCCGGATCATCGCTACTGATTGTTGCTGAAACATATTATATAAGTTCATCATTGAATCAAAACGTTGACATCAGTGACACCGACGACGTCACGCCATGAGTCGTCATTATGTATTATGTGTTGAAATCTCTTATAAACCTGTTATAGCACAAACAAGAGAACTCTGTCACGGACTTGGTCATCCTCTGAATTCGGATTCAATGTCTGTTAAATTATTAAAGTTATTTGTTTTTTTATTACACATTTATTTTCTTATTACACATTTATATTTTACCTTGTTATTTTTTCAAACTACTGTGAAGTGCCGACGACGCGAAAATGGGGCATACCGTCGCAGTATTTTGCGATCATTTATTCGAAGTTGAGTTAGGATTCAGACGATAAGTAAGTATCTACTATATGTGTTCTATTGTTTGTGGTATTGCAACTGCAATTTATCATTCAAATTGTAATACCTAATGAATATTATTGACGTGACATCACAGTCGTACATGTCGTTAATGTTTGAACATGAACTTCATTTCGGACAATGATACCATGTCAATAATCTTCATTATGTATTACAATTTGAACATTAAATTTCGTCTGCAATGGCACAAACAACAAAACACTTATAGATACTTACTTAACATATAAATTCTAACTCAATTTTGAATAAATGGTTGCAAAATAACGCGACGGTAAGGCCACTTTCGCATTGTCAACACTTCACAGTAGTTGAGATTTACACCTTTATGGAATTAAACGACAAATATTAGATGCAGTGTAAATTTTTTAATACTTCACTACTATATCACGGACAAAAAGAATGTGACTTGAGTTTATTCAACCTAATCTAATTGTATTTAAATAAGTACTTGAGCTTAATTGACATTTAATAATTATGAAAGAATATAGTCAATTAAGGTGCCTACGTATCCCTCATATGGGGAATCAAAGTCCACGTAGTTCTTTTTGTGGTTAACGGACATTGACTCAGAACTCTGATGATGACCAAGTCCCTGACAAAGTTTTCTTGTTTGTGCCATTGCAGATTTATAAGAGAATTCAAAACAGAATATATAATGAAAACCTTATGACGTGGCATCATCGGTGTCACTGATGTCAAACTTTTGATTTAATGTTGAACTCTAATAATGTGTTTGAGAAACAACCAGTAACAATGACCCGGAGAGACAAAATCGTTATTCCTGTTGCACGTGAAAAAGAATTTGAATTTTCGGATCATCGCTACTGATTGTTGCTGAAACATATTATATAAGTTCATCATTGAATCAAAAAGTTTATATCAGTGACACCGATGACATCACGCCATGAGTCGTCATTATGTATTATGTGTTGAAATCTCTTATAAACCTGTTATAACACAAACAAGATAACTCTGTCACGGACTTGGTCATCCTCTGAATTCGGATTCAATGTCTGTTATATTATTAAAGTTATTTTTTTTTGTTACACATTTATTTTCTTATTACACATTCATTTTTTACCTTGTTATTTTTTCAAACTATTGTAAAGTGCCAACGACTCAAATGTGGGCTTACCGTCGCATTATTTTGCGATCATTTCTTCGAAATTGAGTTAGGATTCAGATGGTAAGTAAGTACCTACTATACCTGTTCTATTGTTTGTGGTATTGCAACCGCAATTTATCATTCAAATTGTAATACCTAATAAAGATTATTGACGTGACATCACAGTCATACATGTCGTTAATGTTTGAACATGAACTTCATTTCGGACAATGATACCATGTCAATAATCTTCATTATGTATTACAATTTGAACTTTAAATTTCGTCTACAATGACACAAACAACAAAACACCTATAGATACTTACTTAACATATACATTTTAACTCAATTTTGAAGAAATGATCGCAAAATAACGCGACAGTAAGCCAACATTTGAGTCATTGGCACTTTACAGTAGTTGAGATTTAGTCAACCTAATTGTATTTAAATATGGATTTGAGCTTAATTGACATTTAATAATTATGAAAGAATATAGTCAATTAAGGTGCATACGTATCCCTTATGTGGGGAATCAAAGTCCACTAGTTCTTTTACAAAAGATCTTGAATTAAGCATTTGCTTTCTTAAGTTGAAGGTCTCGATATGCAAAATCTTAGAAATTTTTTTAAGTCATGTGTTTTTAATATTCATAATAACTACAATTACGTCAATGATGTCATGCGCACAACCTCCATTGTGCATCATATTTCTAACTCTCTCATACGCCTACAATAGAGCAATATATTGAAGTCTTATGGCAGAATTTGTATGGCAGTCTGTGTCATCGTTGTATATACTGCGATATTAGAGGCCTATAAAAGAGTTGGAACTAATGATGTCATGCTACACAATGAAGAATATGGGAAAGACAACATTGGATTGATATTATTGCTTAAATTTGTGAATGTTATTCTATAATAGAGAGAGTCGAAGTTAGCAACGTTTACGGCATACTTAAATGTGCAACTATCGTACAACACTACAATAAAACTACGGTCTTTTTTCTGGAGTACCGTAGTTTATTTGTAGTGTTGTACGATAGTTGCACAAGTAAGTAGGTCGTAAACGATGCAAACTTCGACTGTCTCTATGTATAATGTAAGTATTTTATTATTCAATTATGTATAACAAATAATTTGATATTGTACTATCATGAAAAATTATTTTAAGCTTTCATATTAATATTGTTAAAAATTATTATACTATTATTATATTATTTTGACCTTTGGAAAGAGTGGACAATTAGTTAGAGCTTCTCGACAATACAATTTCAAATTATTTTTGGTAATTGAGTTGGTGTACTTGAAATATTTTTTGTAATTGAGTTGGCACGCGTTTTGGTGTACTTGAAATATTTTTTGTAATTGAGTTGGCACGCGTTTCACCGAGAAACTTCTGGCCAATACAATTTCAAATATTTTTTGGTAATTGAGTTAGTGTACTTGAAATATTTTTTGTAATTGAGTTGGCACACGTTTCACCGAGAAACTTCTGGCCAATACAACTTAATTATTAGTTTAATTGTCGTAAACTATTTTATTTAATTTCTATCATTGTTTAACTTATTCTATCATTTCATATTAATTTTGTTAAAAATGATTATATTACTATTATATTATTTTAAGTTTAATATTATTTTGATCGATATTTGAGTTTCACAAATGACAATATATTAAGGTCATATAATATAAAAAAAATTAAAAACAATGGACTTGCGCTAAATTGACATTTATTAAGTGAAAATATCATACAAATTGTGAACTTTTTTGTTTTTTATTTTAAAAAATATTTTCACTTATAAATGTCAATTTAGGTGCCTAGGTATTCCTTTTATGGAGAATCAAAGTCCACATAGTTCTTCTATTTATGTACCTTCAATTCAGACGAGTGGAAGTCTCTAATAGTCGTACTCGTCTTCGGCCGTCCCGGTGCCGCTCGTCTAACTCGTGAAATCAGATGCATCGTCATCGTCGTTGTCGTCCCCTTCTGGCCCGTCGACGAGCATATCCGTCTGCGTCCTTCGTTCGGCCTTCTTTCAATTCATCAACAACATTTGTGCTTGTAGATTTTCGGGCGTCAACCTCGACCGTCGTGCGTCTAGCATGTAACCTCCCTCACTGAAAGCTTGTTCGACCGCAACTGTAGAGGCTGGAACAACAAAAATCTCCTTGGCCATCAAACATGGAATAGGATAAATGTTTTCCATTTTTTACCACCAATCCAAGACATCGAAGTTCAGTGGCGCAACTGGTTCACGCGCAATCCTGAGTATCAAATTCGACGTAAGGTAGTGATCCAGGTCGTTGTATCCAATCCCCTTTGTCCTTTGGGGGTCAACATTCTTGTACGGATTTTTTGATGCCCACCACTCCTTGTAGTTTGTTGCGCCTGCTCGATTCCTGTAAGAAGAAGCACTGCTGTCGCTGCCGCCACGAACAAATAAGCTGGGATGCTCTCCTTGCGCTCGCTGTTTCCCTGAACATTTCATACAACAAATCTTTTGCTTGCTCGACGAGCAGCCTAACGTTAGGTTTTTGACTGTATTCTTCCACCTCCGTCGGCAGTGGGAGTTCAAACATATGATTATAATAAAGGTTAAGATTATCCATCAATTCAATTTCACGTACATTAGGATCTAACAAACATGCAACTAAAAATGTATCAGGAATATAAAAATAATATTTTAACCATTTCTTTAACATTTCACTTACTAAATCTGTATATTTAAAATAATCAAGTTTGTAAAGATCAGATAAAGCCCACATGATAGCTATACATTGACTTAATACAAGCTGAGCAGTAGGATAATAAACACCGGAAAACATAGAAGTAGCATTTTGAAATGTTTTTAAAAAACTAATAAGTACTTCACAATTCTCCCAATCTATTGTGGAGACTCAGATGTCACAGTCCCTACGGTTTGGATCGTTAAAAAACTTCCCCAACACCGACATAAAAGGAACTGTGTCATTCAACATTTTATATGTTGAATTCCATCGGGTCGGAACGTCGGGTTGAAATTTTTTAGGTTTCAACCCTTCATTCTTACAAAAATGCCCCCATGCTTTCATTTCTTGAGGACGTTTATGTAAATAATTAACAGCATTTCTAATTGGCGTGACTGAATCTTTAAAAGCATTATAACCAGCTTGTACACATAAATTCAAGACATGACATATACAACGAACATGAAAAAAATCTTCCTCCACAAATAGGTGAGCAAATATCTGTAAGTTCACGTATAGATGCAGTATTGGCAGTTGCATTATCAAAAGAAATGGAAAACACTCTTTTACCAATTTTATATTTGTCCAAAATTTTAGAAATTAAACGAGCAATATTAGATGCAGTGTGACGTTCATGAAATGCAACATAAGCGATTAAACGTTTTTGCAAACTCCAAGTTTCATCAATCCAATGACAAGTAATTCCTAAATAGGAGTTAGTTTGCCAATGATCAGACCATATATTAGCACAAATCGATACACTATGATTTAAAGATTTGAAAGTTTCTTGCAAAATTATTTTTTTTTCAATAACAATTTTTCGAATATCGCGAGGTAGAGTAGTACGTGGAACCCGGGCGGCAGCCGGATTTAAAGCCATTTGAGCAAAATTTTCATACAAATCACTATCACCAAAACTAAATGGAAGAGATGAGGCAGAAACAAATTCAGCTAAATGACGTCTATGATTATCATGCAAGTAATGAAAAAAAGATGGCGTACATGTACCAGTGTCGGATGCAGAACTGCTGCTGGGGAATTGCGTCTGTGTCATGTCGATTCCCAACGTATGTGGGTGACAACTCTTTAGGTGTCGAGTCAAGGATCCGTACCCACCGCCTTTTTTGAAATGATATTGCTTCTTGTCGTTAGACGGACAATGGTTGCAGACTGCTAAAAAACAATTCGGACCTTTTTGCGGATTTGGGATCTTCTTGTAATGTCGTTGGAAGATGTCAGACCCCTTATTGCCACCCCTACCGGACCACGACCATAGACAGAGGATGGGTGGTGCATGTCCGCCTCATGTTGCGTCTCTTGCTGGATCTCGTCCGGGCTCGTTCCAAATAGATCATCTAAATGGTCGTGATAGGGCTGCTGCTCGGGCTCTTGCTGTCCGGACTGAACTGAGTCAAACAAGGCTTCTATTGTTGCTTCATCAATATCATTTGGGACAGAAGGAACATTAACATATATAGATGGACTGACAAATTCAGGAAGTGGAGGTACTGAGGAAGACGTGCCGACATTTCTCCGTTTATTTCCAGAAGTCGAACCACGACCACCACCACGAGAACTTGACATTTTTTAGTATAAAATAAAAAATGTAGAATATGTATAAAAAATAATTACAATAAAAAAAAAACATAAATTATAAATTTAATATAGATTATAAAATACAAAATAAAAGATTTTTTATGTATATATTTTTTTTTACGTATATATATATATATATATTTTTTATGTATATATTTTTTTTTGTGTGTATA
>CACSLK010012206.1:3412297-3424215 GCA_902706635.1 Striga hermonthica | reverse complement strand
CGACCTGTGAATATAATGGCCCAGCTAGGGCTAAAAAGGTCAATGGTCTACACCCAAGTCCGAAATACATAGAGCAACATCAAAAGCAAAGAAAATAAAATACAAAATAAAGTACAAGAATCACAAAAATATCCGCTATAGAGCAACATCAAAAGCAAAGAAAATAAAATACAAAATAAAGTACAAGAATCACAAAAATATCCGCTGTGTATCTAAAATCAAATCCTCATAAAAGGTCGTCCTGGTCAGAGTGACCTGGCATGGAGTCCAAAATGTCAAATCTAGTCAGGGGCAGGAGGTGGCGGTCGACCAAATCTGAAGGATGGGTAATCTAACTGGTCCATCCGAATGAGCGTCCGAAGCCGGAGTGGAATGTCCTCAGGAAGGAGGGTGCGTCTCTGGGGTATAGATGCCCCCGTGCTAGCAAGGAAATCGGCAGGCCGGTTCCCCTCCCGGAATATGTGTGAGACCTGGTAATGGATCGAGCGGAGGGTGTCTCTGATACGCATAAGAGGATGCTGGATCTGTCATGAGCCCTGGTGGCCAGATGTCAAAAGTGTGATGACAGCCGCAACATCCATCTCTATCCAAACATGAGAGGAGATCGAGGCGGCAATCTCGAGATCAATCTGGAGCGCCTGAATCTCTGCATCATAACTCGAGGAGGCCCGGAGTGGCCCATGGAAGGCAGAGATGAGTGCCCCACCATGATCCCTAATCAGGCCCCCTCCTCCAGCAGCTCCGGTATGTCTGTCGAAAGCGCCATCAGTGTTTAGCTTAACCCAAGGGGCCTTGGCTTTCAGCCAAACAACGGTCCTGGGTCGTGGATGCTGGACAGGTAAAGGAGGTGGTGGCCTCAAACGATGGGGCTGTGTACACCCTGTCCAGTCTCTCGTCGTGAGTCTACCCAGGGCGGTGAGGAGAGAGAGGTGTCTGTCAACCTACAAAATAGTGTGAGCACAAGAAAATATAATATCCCTATGCTTCGCATTATTCCTTTCTGTCCAGGTGGCCCATAGGATCAGACAAGGAATAAGGAAGCCCACGTGTCTACTGTGTGTGCGGTGAGCGAAAAACTCAGAAGCTCAAAAAAACTGTCTGTTGTGGGTAGGGGTATATGAGTATATCTGGCATAGTGCTCCCACACTCTCCTCACAGTCTCACTCTCAAGAAAAAGATGGGTGAAAGTCTCGATCTCAAAGGTACCGGTCTCAGCACAACAATGGCAGCGGGAGGGGAAGAAGAACCCTCTCGCCTGCATCACAGTGTCAATGGGAATGCGCCGTAAGTGGAGGCGCCACAAAAAAAAAAAAGAGATGGTTGGGGTGAGAAGGTCGGTCCATATGGCCCCGAAGAGGTGGTTTGGCCGGTTGCCCAACCTCACTTCTCTCCAGGCTGATGACATAGAGAATGCACCCGAAGATGTAAGTCTCCACCTCATGCCATCCAAACCTCCCTCCAGAATGGGAATCTGTCGGATCTGGTCAATCTCTAGACTACTAAAACCCTCACCCTCACCAAGAATATCCTCCAACTTATCTCTATCTCAAAACCCTCCCGTCCAAAGGTCCTTCACCTGCATGAAAGGCAGGTGAGTGACTGGCCTAGTACTCGAGAGAGGGGCCTCGCCGAACCACCACTCATCCTAGAAGCTAACCTCCCCAGAACCCAAGGTCAAAAAGATGTGCTTCTGAGCATGTCTGCCAACAGTGGTGAGACGTCTCCACTGTCGACTATCCCGAGCGGTGGCTATCACTCTGCAGGGATGAGCAGCACCACCAGGGCAATATTTCCTCATGAGGTATTGGGCCCAAAGGGACTTGCGCTCTCTAAGGCACCACCACATCCTGTAGGAAAACGAAGTAACCATATCAGAGAAACGCCGAACCCCGAGCCCACCCTCAGAGTGGGGACGACAGATGGAGTCCCACTTCACCCAGTGGGTCTGCCGCCGACCTCGCGGGTCCTTGCCATAGCTCCAAAAATAGCGGGCTAAGATCTGATCTAACTCATGAATCGTAGACTGGTGGGGGTCAAGCACCGCGAGAAGGTGAAGAGGAAGGGCACAGAGAGTGCTCTTGATCAGAGCAAGTCGGCCTCCGAAGGATAGGTGTCTATGGGACCAGCCAGAAATCCGGTCAATCATCCTCTGACGGACATCAATAAAAAGCTCATGGGAAAGATGGCCTTTGTACAAGGGGGCCCCAAGGTAGGGGATGGGTAAGTCCCACGAGCAAATCCAGTACGCTCGTGAATCTGGTGAGCCCAATGGTCAGCAACGTGGTGGTCCATGATAAAGGTACTCTTACTAACACTGACTAGCTGACCAGATGTCTCACTGTAGTGGTCCAAAAGACTCATGAGAGCAACTAGCCCATTATGATTCGCACGAGTGAAAATGATAATGTCATCCGCATAAGAAATGTGGGAAATGGACGGCCCACAACCACGCGTGTTGTAGGTCATCCTCGGAAAATCACGAATGAAGCCGTCAAGGCAGCGAGAGACATAGTCAGCCACTAGAACAAAAAGGGAGAGGGATAAGGGATCCCCTTGACGAAGGTCGCGGGTAGAAGGGAAAAAGGTCGTGGGGCTACCATTAATCAAAACGGGGAATGTGCAGTGTTCCACACACGCCTCCACAAAGGTAATCCAACGGTTAGGGAATCCCATCCGAGACAGTACCTCTTTGAGAAACAACCACTCGACCCTATCATATGCTTTGGCCATGTCTAGCTTCAGCACGAGGTTCGGGGTTCGTGTTCGATTCACATGAGAGATGTCGTGTATCATCTCCTGAGCCAGTAGGATATTATCACTAATGACTCGATCCTTGATGAATCCACTCTGGTTCAGAGAGACAAGGTGGGGGAGGAGAGGGGCGAGGCGACTGTTGAGGATTCTAGAAATGATCTTGTTAGTCACGTTGCATAAGCTGATAGGTCTATAGTCAGACCAAGTAGTAGGTCCCAATCTCTTCGGGATCAAAATGATGGTGCCGTGAAGGACTCTGGCATCTGGTGGCCAGAGAAAAAATCCCTCACAGCTTCCTCTACGTCAGTACCCACGATCTCCCAGCAAGACTGGAAGAAGAGGGACGAAAAATGATCCGGTCCGGAGACGCTGTTGGGATCTATCCCAAACACATCCTCCCTGACTTTTTCCTTACTCGGAAGGTCACAGAGGTCAACAAGGTCGACCGACTGCGGGATGGTCGGAAAGAGGGCCGGGTCGGGGTGCGTAAGCAAATCCCGCTCAGAGGAAAAGAGAGAGTGGAAGTAAGCCCTAGCCGACTCCCGTATCTGGGACTCCTGGGTCACGGATGACCCGTTATCCTCGACACTATGGATATACGACTTGACTCACTTCTGCCTCACAAATTCCTGAAAGAACTTGGTATTACGTTCCCCATCAGCCACCCAGCGCACAGCAGCCTTCTGCTTCCAGAAATTTTCCTCCATGAGGAGGCGCAACTGGTACTCAGCATGGCAGCGGCGCATCTCGGACCTATTCTCTGGCGAAGAATCCAAATCATAGGTCCGTTCCGCCTCCGCATACGCAGTCTGAGCTGCAGTAAGGCGCTGAGAAATATCACCAAAAATCGTCCCGTTTCACTGCTTCAAAACGCGACGGAGTCTCTTGAGCTTCTCCTCCAGGTTGCGCATCCCATAGAGGTGCGTAGCCTGCTACCAGGAGGCTCTAACAGTATCGTAGTAAGAATGTGGTGGACCCACATGTTCTGGAAATGGAAGGACGCTCGCCGAGGGGAAATAGAGAACCGACAACGAATCAGAAGGGGGGCATGGTCGGATCCGATTCGAGGAAGGTGCGTTACAACCATGGTCACAAACACCCTCGTCCACGCCTCTGAGTAGAGAGTGCGGTCGAGCCTCTCCTTGACTCCGGCCCTCTCCCACGTAAAGGGAGCCCCTTCGTAACCAGCGTCGATGAGCTCACAATCCGATACGGCATGCGAGAAATCTAAGATCTCCGCAGAGCGGTCCGATATACCACCAATGCGTTCATCGGGATGCAAGAATATGTTGAAATCACCGCTAATCATCCACGGTAATCCCTCCATACACTCAGCAATCTCACGCATGGTGCCCCAGAGGTCATAGCGACCAACCCACGCACAGCTGGCGTAAACCAAAGTGTGGAAGATCGGCTCTGGAAGATGGGCGGCGGTGAGCTTCACGTGCAAGACTTGATCAGTATCTCGAAGGATCTGACAAGTAAATTCACGTGAGTGGAAAAACCAAATCTTGTTAGAGGTGTTTCCCATCTCGGCATGAAAACCAAGGCGTCGCGAATATACGTCAAAAGAAGGGTCACGAGTCATAGGCTCTAAGAAAGCCGCAAAGTCAAGGTTATGCTCATGAATGAGAGATCTAACATGAGCAAGGGTGGTCCTATTAGCCAGACCACGGGCATTCCATGTAAGCGATGTGACTGACATGTCAAACGTCAGTGGGACCGCCTAACTGGAGTTGTCCGTGGTTAGGCTGTGTCTGTATGTCTGGTAGGGTCAGAGCTCGGCTAGCAGAGAGGTGCGCAGTCATCGATCTGGTCTGTGGTCTCCTGTGCTCCGGGATCTCCTGTAAAGGTCCCCCTCGTATAGGGGGAAACTCCTGGGGTAAGAGGATGAGCTTCAATCCTCTAATTGTATATGCATTATATCCCATAAAATCGGTTTAACAAAAAAAACCCCATAACATCCGATAAGTAAAAAAAAAAGTACGTAAAATCTTTACTAAAATAAAAATACTTTATTTATTATCTAATTTATTATCTAATTGTATGGAAATCTGTTCTTATTTTGTTCAAACTGATTTATGTATATTCAGATTCAGATTTTCTAATAAAAATTTAACATCAATATATATCTACTCTACCAATTATAAATCTCAAAATATCGAGTCATCATCTTCCTCACTGTCAACCTCTTGCGAACAAAAAATATCTTCAATCAGTCTTTTATTCAATACAATGAATCAAGGATTTGGGTTAATCAAACAAGTCAATAGGTCTAATAGACCTATGCTCAAAGTTCGAATTGTGAGAATGTTTTTCCAAAACTGGGGCAGCACATACAAATCATATCTCGAGTTGGTTTTGCATGATAAATCTGTAAGCCAAATTATTTGAATTTTTGTCTTAATTTTGAAATTTGAAACGTATATTTTAATTTTTTTATTGTCGTGTATGTATTTAGATATTTTTGTACATGTTTAGTGAAATATTTTTTATTTTTATATATATATTTTCATATTTGCAATTTAGCTTATTTATTCTATATTCGTGTATGTATTTAGATATTTACATTATTTATATTTATTTTCGTGTATTGTAAAACTTTTATTGAATATTGCATCTTATAGTATAATAATCCTCAAATAAATGTATCTCGTGTCTCGCACAGGTCACGTACTATATATATCTCGTATATTTTCTTTATTTATTTTTATAATTATAAGGTAGGATAAATTACCTTAAATTCTCTGTACTAGTTAGTATAGAATTACCCTTGTTATTTTCCTTTTCTTATTCCTTTTTTTTCTTTAGTTTAGTACTTTTTTTTTTTTTGTACAAGAAATGAGGCTACACAAAGTTTAGACTAGAACCGACCAAGTATAAGACACTCCAACTCTATTGTGATGCAACCATATGCTCGCTCCTGTCGGGGTTGGTCCAACCTATGAAGACTTCCCGGTCCCTTAGCTGCTAACGACACCAGATAGTCTGCCAAAAAAATTGATTTGCGGTATCCATGGGCAATAGATACCTCCAATCGACGACCCAAAAGATCTTTTATCCCAGCCAAAATTCTCCCGTGCAACCCGTTATGATGATCCTTTTGTGCCATCTAGAGATACAAATGAACCGAGCGACTCGCGAGCCACTCGCGAGTTGACCGAACCGTGTCGAGCTCGAGCCCATATTTTGCCTTGTCAAGCGGCTCGAGATACATGTTAAATTAACAAAATACCCCTTATATATGTTAGCATAAGTCTTTAATGGTAATTTTACCTTTCCACTTAAAAATTTTCGAGTCGAGCTCGAGCTATTGTAATTTTTTATCGGAATCGAGCTCGAGCCTAAAAAATCGAGCTCGACGAGCTCAAGCTCAAGCAGCTAAAAAAACAATCAATCATGCTCGATAAGGCCAATGCTCGACTCGGCTCGTTTGCAACCCTAGCACCATCTCAACGATGCTTTTGTTGTTGACTTCAGCTTGAACCTTACGAGCCCCTATGTCCCAAGCTAAAGACAAGCCTTCGAATAAACCCCATATCTCCGCACTAATGATAGAGCAATACCCTATATTCATCAAGAAGTCGTGCACCCAATTCCTGTGGTGGTCACGAGTTACGCCACCGGCACTCGCCATCCCTGAAGTCAGATCGAAGCTCCCATTCGTGTTGATCTTCAACACATTTTTCGGAGGGAAAGACCACGAGATCCAGCGTAGCTCCCGCACACCACACACCCCCAGCAACCGACCCCCCGTCGAAGCACAACTCACCATGCTCATGAAAGAAGATACCTCTGTCATACGTTGTGACCAGTTCATGTTCGCTCCTTGAAATATTTTGAGGTTCCGCCACCTCCACAAGCGCCATGCCGTGAGCCCAAAAACCTACCCCCAGTTCTCGCTAGTCCTGATCAAGGATCCCATGAGGTTCACCAAAAACCAGCCCCGAATATCCAGCGAGAAAAAGGCCGGCCACTATCCCCTAGGTAGCAGCATTTTCTAGGTTCGGGCAGCTGCTGGACAATCGTAAGGTGTGAAGAGTCGGCTCACACTCCGCCAAGCATATCGAACACGCAGGGCTTGAAGCAATATGTCGACGATTACGCGACTCATTGGTCAGCAAACATTCACGCGCCGCTAGCCATATAAAATGACGGACACGCTGCGGACCAACCATCTCCATATAACTGACCATAGTCGGTCCCCTCGCCTACTTAAGGGCCGAAATAAAGCTGAATAAGCAGATTTGGTCAAAAAATTGCCATCCGCAGATAGCCCCCAAAACAGCGTATCCTCCCTACCATGCACATTCGGCAGCGGAATCGCCGAAATCCTAAGCAAATAGGAAGCCGTCAAAGATCCCTAAAACAACTCCCAATTCCACCCTCCATCCGGCTTAACATACGCGTACGCCGTAGAGAAGAGCATCGTCTCTGGCACTGGTGCCGTCGTAAATTTAATCAAAGGCTCATCTGAATTGAGCCACCTATCCCACCAGAACCGAACTTTATGTCCATTGCCCACAGACAACCGGCTCCCCACCAGTGTTGCCTTCCACATATCTCTAATCGACCATAACACATTCGAGCCTTAGGGGAAGACGAAGTCCTCATCCATCTCCAACGGGTTCATATCTATTAGGCTATCACGCCCTCCTAAGTTTGAATAAACAAATTTGAATGACTATATGATAGCGCAACTGCCTGAGCATCATATTAAGACAAGTTAATTTCATTGGACAAATCTTATATACAAATATGAGCATTCGTACATCAATATTAAAAAAAAAAATGAAATGTGGGCTACACAGATTGTTGCTATTCTCACCAACTTTTATTCTCACCAACACAAATCTCTCAAGACTTTTTTATCCAGCAAAAGATTCCCTGGTACACAAATTGTTGCTGTTCAAACACACGGCCATGTGTTCTGTTGGAGTATATTTGGAGTGGGCTGGCCCATGATGTTGACATGATATGTGGTGTGAATTGAATAATGGGCTAGCAGTGTTGGACACACTTGTCACTTTAATGGCTAGAGTTCCATCCGATGCCAGGATTTAAAAATTACTAGGGCTAATGAAATTGCGACCTCCGATTCACGTTCAATGCCGGGTCACGTTATTGGAGTACGCAATGCCGGGTCATGTTCAAGAGAACTCATATCAATAGAGGCGGCAACATCATCATTAGAAGGAAGATCTCGACTTGTCGACGTATGCTCTTTTAGCTTCAAGAACGAATTTATCGTTCTTTCTTTTCTTCATTCGTTGATCCTCCATTATGATTGAAACTTATTAAACTAACAAGGCATAGTAAATTAATCAATCATTTAATTTGGAAATTCTCAAAACAGGACATCTAACATATTATTTCAAATGGAATTATATATATCATCTGTAGTTAAACACTTAAGCAGCTTACTCCTTCTAATCCACCAATAGTAACAATAATCTATTACTTGTGCCTCAATATCTTTATCAAACTTTCAATGTATGAATATTATTTATAGATTATATGGAACACAAAATTAGTTAATACTATTAGCTTTGGTATTACTATATTAAATAATTCTATCATCATAATTATAACGATTTGGTTGAGTTAACAAAAAACCTTACACCTTCAATTTTATTCCCAACGAGATTTTCGAGTTGCGGCTGTGCAGGCGGGTTTGACGGTGGCATATTGGTGGCGTCTCGGCGAGAAGGAATGAAGACGGGGTCGTGGCGGTGGGATTGGCGGCGAGAAGGAGTGAAGTCGGGGCGTGGCAGTGGTGCCGGTGGGATTGGCAGCGGAGGAGTGAAGTGGGGGTGCTCGCAGAGAGTCGTAGTGAAGATTAAGGACCATGCACCAATTTTTCTTACATTATAAACCAAAAATAAAAAAATAAAAATAAAAAACCCCACACTTCAAGTTGGACAAGATAACATGTGTTTGGGCCAAATAGATGAGTGTCATTTTTTAATATTTTGGGCTTTTGTTGTTGGGTTGGTTCAAATTAATGGGTGAGCTATATCTAAAATTTTATGGGGCTATGAGACAAAATAATGGAAATAATGACACCCTCCATTACCTCTTTGCTTAGAGAGTTCACATAATTAATACTCCCTCCTATTTTTATTATTTGTCATTTTGGATTAATTGATCACTAGTACAGAGCCCGTGCGATGCACGGGGTGCACAATTTTAAGGTCGTTTATCCATTCTTATAATTATATAAATGAATAAAAAAATGTACTGGATATATATAGTACGTGACCTGTAATAGGCCAAAATGTGAACACGGGTGATGCACGGGGTGCACAATTTTAAGGTCATTTATTAGTGCATACCCCGTGCGATGCACGTGATACATATAATAAATCAATTATTTCTATAGAACTTGTACGTCTAGACAAAAAAACAATAGGCTTGGATCATCCATATTTCACATCTTTTAATAAGTGGCGTTTATTTAAGCCAAAAAATTAATATGTTAATTAATATATAATTCTGCTAACACGTCATACTAATAATTATTTGATTTTAGAATACATATTTATTCATTGATATAGGAAAAAATAAAAATTTTATTAATTATTGTTCACCATATAATACTCAATTATTATTTTATTATAAAATTTACAGTCATATAATGTAATTAATATTATTTATAAAAGTTATAGAAGTAGTCTTCTTTATATAATGAAATTCAAAATAAAATTTTGAGTATAAATGTTTACAAAATACACAAACATGTTTTTTAGAACTCAATTTTCTCATAATAATTCTTTTTGTTAAAAAAAAATGATTTAGAAATTGCCAAAAAATAAATCTGATATAGGATATTATACTGGACCCGGTTTAATGGATAAAGCGGATACATATTGGAAGATAAAGCCCACTAAGACATCTAAGCCCAACGATATGGGCCAAGCCCAACTTGAGCCCACAAAGGTACACTCCCCCTATAAAAGTGGGGGCCAAGGTACCTCATTCTCATTCTCTCCTGATTCATTTACTACACCTTATCTCTCTTGATCTGAGCACTGACTTAAGCATCGGAGGCCCGACGCCGGGGGTTGGGTTCTGCAGGTACGGAGGCCGGTTCGAGTTGAAGGAGCCCGGGTGAATTATATTCACTTCATTGGCGCCGTCTGTGGGGACCCGTAAAAAAGTCAAGTGGAGTTCCGACTGAAAAAATTGGAAAACCTCCTTCTTCTCCACCGGCCGCCGCCACCTCCGCCGCCGGCCACCGGAAAACGTGCTCCGATCGGAAAATTGTTTGCATCATCGGATAGATCTCTTCGAGGTGAATCTACCCTTGAAATTTGGAGCAAAAATTCCTCCGGGAAGGCCGTCAATTTTGCAGTCAAAGTTTTCAGATCTAGCATAAAATCGATCAAAATCGGGCATTCAAAGGCATTTTTCCGGCGATCCGGGAAGGCTATGAAAAATCCAAGGGTACCACCGGAATCTTCTCGACGAGACGAATCTCCAGCTACCGACCTTCGCCGGAAACCGCCACCTCCGCCGCCGTCCGCCGCCGCCTCCGCCGCCGGCCGCCGATCAAAGTCGTCCGATCCGAAAGCTTCTTACATCATCACATAGCTCTCCTCTCGCTCGTTCTACTCTTAAAATTTCGAGCAAAAATTCCTTTCGGAACACCATCAATTTCACGGTCAAAGTGTTCGGATCTAGAGGGAAGGTTGGTCAAAATCCGGTGATTTTCTCCATTTTCACGTCGATTTTCAGCCAACCACCTCTATCAGATAGCACCACCAAATTCCCCTCATCATGGCGCACTCTCGGACGTCCTATTTCGCCAGAAACGACGAGCTTTTTCAGCGATTTTCTTCCGGCGAGGCGCGACTAACATCTGTACTTTCAGTGCACTGGGCGCCGCCCCTACCAGCCCGACACGATGCAGTCAGCACCCCGCAGCCCAGCTAGGGAACCCACACCTGTCAGCCCAAGTAGAAGATTAGTGTATGGCCCAACAAATTTTTTCTTCGGCCCAATACAAACACTGCAGCCCAACATCTGCTCACTCTAGCGCGCGGGCCGCGCCCAGCCCACTGCCCGCTCTCCATTCACTGCCTGGCCCGCGCAGACAGCATCAGGCACGCGCCCAGCCCGCGATCGAGCCCGCGTTTCTCCCTGAATCCCAGCCCGTAGGCCCACGTCCCAGCCCGCGTGATGTCCAGGCATCCCAGCACCTCTTTTCGGCCCATTTCGAAGCCCAACATCATTTTCAGCGACCCAACACCATTTTTCCGCGGCCTGGTGTCCAAATACGGCCCAACAATGGCCTAAATTACCTTAGCTTGGTCCAACAATCACATTTTTGTAGTGAAGACTAATTTGGGATGATTGAGCGCGGACGGTAAGGTAATTTGAGATATTATTCTCGCAACGGAGGTATGTGACTAATTCATATTTGGAGACTTGAGGATTTTTAATCGGTGAAAATTGGATAAAATAATGTGATTGCTTCGTGGTTATATTTGATTTGATCGAGGAAATATTGATTTATTTGTGGAGCATCATAGGATACATTTGTGGAATTTATTTGATGTGGAAATTACGGATGGATTCGAGGAGATTAGTTGACTTATTTGTAAAGATATTTGATCTATTCATAGAGAATTATTTTATTTGCTCGTGAAAATATTTGATTATTGGATTTGCTCGGGAATATATGTGATCTACTGGAGGATTATTTGATATATTCGAGGAGAATACTTGGTTTATTGGTGAAGCACTCTTTGATATACTCATGAGATTATTATTCGATTTATTCGTGAACCATTGGATTTATTTATGAAATTCTTCGACATATTTGTGGAGCTTATTGGATATATTTGAGGAGATATTACTTGATTGATTTGTGGAAATATTATGTGATTTATGCATGATATTATCTGATTTGGTCGAAGAGATGTTATGCGATTTATGCGTGGAACATTTGATTTGATCGAGGTATTATTGGATTTATTGAGAAGTATTATTTAACTTGCTTGCGGAATTATTCGATTCGTTCGAGGAGAATTATTTGATTTGCTCGAGATATTATTTGATTGAAAATGAATGCGGCTCTGATTTCGAATTGAGGATATTTGATGATTTTTCTTGATAAATGCGGCTCTAATTTCGAATTGAGGATATTTGATGATTTTTCT
>CACSLK010012206.1:3396253-3412198 GCA_902706635.1 Striga hermonthica | reverse complement strand
TTGATAAATGCGGCTCTAATTTCGAATTGAGGATATTTTGTGATTGTGCTTATCGTGTGTTTGGTGCATTTATCGGTGAGACCGAGGAGACTGATCAAAATTATATGATTCGATATCTTCATATATTCGGAACCTCTTATTTGAATTTTCATGTGAATGCGTGGAATTTTGCCGAATTGGTTATTCATAATTTTTAAACATGTCGAGCATGTCTTAAATTGAGGAGGCGGTAATATTTGTATTTGATCTCTTGTTTTTATTGCGTAGAGCACTGCAAAATGTATGATTTGTATATAATATGGATAAATGATCTCTCTCTGAATTCTTGTCGAGGAAACAACAAAATGACCCGAGTCTTGACGAGCCATGGCGGAGGAGCTTTTGAATGTCGAGGACAAAATGAACGAGCATAAGTCCATCAAAGGTGGATGATTGTAAAAAATAAGCATGGATGGTGTCGATATCAAAGGCAGAAATCATTCTCTATTGGAGAGGTAAGACAATTTGGAGCGGTATTCTCGACCTTCAGGTACAAAGCTATTCTCGACTCTTGTTCGGTGGTCGTGTTTAATCGACAGGGGTTTATGGTCATTCTTTGTGTACTCTGGACAAACTGTTGAGGAGATTGTGATGCATATCGGCATGGTTGAGATTATTGTTTGGATGACTAACAAAATGATTGGGTGTTATTATATCTTGTCATATTCGATGTTTTCCTTTTTCGACCTCAGTGGCAGGTCGAAGAATTCGAGCACACGTTACCATGCACAACCAGGAAAGGGAGGTAGAAAAATACATTCGACATTTTTTATCTCGTTCGACGCAATTATACATTTGATGATACTAACGGAGAGGATCAATTGCTATCATATCCTGTTGTGCTCGATGTGATTCTGTTTGACCTCAGTGGCAGGTCGAAGAAAAAAATCCACCATGACTAAGGCCTCCGCGCTGGGTGGTCGCTTGTTTAGAACACCCCCTGGGGTGGGCAGGTTGGTCGCCTGTTTAGAACATTCCTCGGGGTGGGCAAGTGTCTGAAGAAAAAAAATCCACCATGACTGGCTGGGTGGTCGCTTGTTTAGAACACCCCTTGGGATGGGCAGGCTGGCCCCCTGTTTCGTACATCCCTCGGATTGGGTGGGCAAGTGCCTGAAGAAAAAAAATCCACCATAACTAAGGCCTTCGGGCTAGGTGGTCGCTTGTTTCGATAGGCCCCCTCGGGGTCGGCAAGTGCCTGAAGACAAATTCCACCACGACTAAGGCCTCCGGGCTGGGTGGTCACTTGTTTAGTACACCCC
Source organism: Striga hermonthica (assembly GCA_902706635.1). NCBI lineage: Eukaryota > Viridiplantae > Streptophyta > Magnoliopsida > Lamiales > Orobanchaceae > Striga > Striga hermonthica. Next base: position 3,410,900 of record CACSLK010012206.1, on the reverse strand, counting down.
TTGGGATGGGCAGGCTGACCCCCTGTTTCGAACATTCCTCGGATTGGGTGGGCAAGTGCGAAGACACGGATAACTCGAGCAGACCTCGGAGGCAGGTCGATGATTTCTATTCGGTTCTTTTTGATCTGGTATTATTGTATATTTGTTCCTAACCCAGTGGCAGGTTGAGGGAAGCCAAAATCCACCATGACTAAGGCCTCTGGGCTGGGTGGTCGATCCTAGTGTTGGGTCGTGAAGACACGGATAGCTCGAGCAGACCTCGGAGACAGGTCGATGATTTCTATTCGGTTCTGTTTGATCTGGTATTATTGTATATTTGTTCCTAACCCAGTGGCAGGTTGAGGAAAGCCAAAATCCACCATGACTAAGGCCTCTGGGCTGGGTGGTCGATCCTAGTGTTGGGTCGTGAAGACACGGATAGCTCGAGCAGACCTCGAAGGCAGTGTGGCAAGTCGATCGAACTCGCTACGGATAGCTCGAGCAGACCTCAGTGGCAGGTCGATGATTTCTTCTTGGTTCTGTTTGATCTAGTATTATTGCATATCCGTCCTTAACCTCAGTGGCAGGTCGAGATGGAGCTCATTACAGATAGCTTGAGCTGGTTAATGGCTTTATTCGATTTGGTTCCGAGGTATCTGACGCTTTCGATCTCAGTGGCAGGTCGACGATTTTATTTGAATTTGGTTTCGTCAAATTGATTTTTCGACCCCAGTGGCGGGTCAGGTATATTCATTTTTGCTCGAGCAGGTTTTTTGTTGATCATGGCTTGTCGAATTTATTTTTCGACCCCAGTGGCGGGTCGAGTATATTCATTTGTGCTCGAGCAGGTTGATTGTTGATTCTGGTTTATCAAAATTGTTTTTCGACCCCAGTGGCGGGTCAGGTATATTCATTTTTGCTCGAGCAGGCTGTTTGTTGATTTTGGTGTCGAATTGATTTTTCGACTCTAGTGGCGGGTCGAGTATATTCATTATGGCTTAAGTAGGTTGTTTGTTGATCATGGTTTGTCGAATTCATTTTTCGACCCAGGGGCGGGTCGAGTATATTCATTTTTGCTCGAGCAGGTTGATTGTTGATTCTGGTTTATCGAAATTGTTTTCTACCCAGTGGCGGGTCAGGTATATTCATTTTTGCTCGAACAGGCTGTTTGTTGATTTTGGTGTCGAATTGATTTTTCGACTCAAGTGGCGGGTCAAGTACATTCATTATGGCTTGAGCAGATTGGTGGTTGATTTAGTTTTCAAAGGAATATACAACAGGCTTGAATTTTAAATTTTGAACTGAGGGGCGATAGGACGAGGGGGTACAAGAGAGCTCGAACATAGTGATCGAAACACAACAGACATAAATTCAAATTTCCAAATTCAAGATTTCAAGGAGTGGTCATTCTGTTTATGTCTTTCGACCTCATCGGCGATTATCAGTGGTCCTTCGGGTTTTGGTTCTCGTTTTCAGCGGCATCGCGGTTCTTGTTTTTCGACCACATCCATGGTCTCTTGATTCTCGGTTTTCGACCTCCGCGGTCTCGACTATCGGTTTTCGACCTCTGGGGTCTCGACTCTCGGTTTCCGACCTCCACAGTCTCGACTCTTGATTTTCGACCTCTGCGGTCTGGACTCTCGATTTTCGACCTCCGCGGTCTCGACTCTCGGTTTTCGACCTCCGTGGTCTCGACTCTCGGTTTCTGACCTCCACGGTCTCGACTCTCGGTTTTCAACCTCCGCGGTCTCGACTCTCGGTTTTTTTACCTCCGTGGTCTCGACTCTCGGTTTCCGACCTCCACGGTCTCGACTCTCGATTTTTGACCTCTTGCGGTCTCGATGCTCAATTTTCAACCTCAACGATCTCGATTCTTGGTTTTCGACCTCAACGGTCTCGACTCTCGGTTTTCGACCTCTTGCGGTCTCGATTCTCGATTTTCGACCTCAGCGGTCTCGATTCTCGATTTTCGACCTCCACGGTCTCGACGCTCGATTTTCGACCTCAGCGATCTCGACTCTCGGTTTTTGACCTCTTGCGATCTCAATGCTCGGTTTTCAACCTCAACGATCTCGATTCTCGGTTTTCGACCTCAACGGTCTCGACTCTCGGTTTTCGACCTCTTGCGGTCTCGATTCCCGATTTTCGACCTCAGCGGTCTCGACTCTCGGTTTTCGACCTCAGCGGTCTCGACTCTCGGTTTTCGACCTCAGCGGTCTCGACTCTCGGTTTTCAACCTCAACGATCTCGATTCTCGATTTTAGACCTCAACGGTCTCGACTCTCGATTTTCGACCTCCGCGGTCTCGACTCTCAGTTTTCGACCTCCGTGGTCTCGACTCTCAGTTTCCGACCTCTACGGTCTCGACTCTCGGTTTTTGACCTCCGCGCCCCGCGGTCTCGACTCTCGGTTTTTAACCTCCGTGGTCTCGACTCTCGGTTTTCGACCTCTACGGTATCGACTCTCGGTTTTCGACCTCCGCGGTCTCGACTCTCGATTTTCGACCTCCGCGGTCTCGACTCTCGGTTTTCGACCTCCACGGTCTCGACTCTCGGTTTTCGACCTCCGCGGTCTCGACTCTCGGTTTTCGACCTCAGCGGTCTCGACTCTCGGTTTTCGACCTCAGCGGTCTCGATTCTCGGTTTTCGACCTCAGCGGTCTCGACTCTCGGTTTTCGACCTCTGTGGTCTTTCGGTTTTCGATCTTGAGATCTCAAAGCTCATTTGGAGGATATTTCAGTGGTTATTCAATGGTTATTCGACTTTCGATGCTCGATCTTAGTGGCAAGTTGAAGAAAACAACTCAAAGAGGCATTTCACTCTTGGATCGAGTTATGCTTACTCGACCAGAGTGGGGGGGACTAGATGATATAGGATATTATACTGGACCCGGTTTAATGGATAAAGCGGATACATATTGGAAGATAAGCCCACTAAGACATATAAGCCCAACGATATGGGCCAAGCCCAACTTGAGCCCACAAATATAAAAGGGGGGCCAAGGTACCTCCTTCTCATTCTCTCCTGATTCATTTACTACACCTTATCTCTCTTGATCTGAGCACTGACTTAAGCATCGGAGGCCCGACGCCGGGGCCACCCCCGGCGTTGGGTTCTACAGGTACGGAGGCCGGTTCGAGTTGAAGGAGCCCGAGTGAATTATATTCACTTCAAAATCCCTTACATAATCAGGAGATTTTTTCTAATTTTCATCCTAAGGCTTTATAGTTTATTTAACATACTATGCAATAGAAAAATATTTTACAATAATTTCATTTTTGAAACATAACAAAAAAAAAGTGATAAAAACACTATCATAGTCGACAATAATATACAAATAAATAACATGTCAAAATTTTAAAAAATAACTATAATTTTATTATCTAACCATCAATAAAATTATTTAATTATGTGATCATTATCTTTTAAATAATAAATAATATTAATTTTTTACAAAAATATTAGTGTTATATAATTAAATAAAGGTTAAAAAATATTACTCGACAAATATTAATTATAATGGATATCAGTAAAATCATTGCATAAATTATTTAAGGAAAAAATCTTGAAGATCATATATGGATAGTAAATGTAAATATGCAAGCATTTAATGCATATAGTAAAAAATTTCTAAATAAAATATGCATTAAATGTGTGTTGACTTTTCTTGCTACTGTTTTTGGTAAATATGTTGGCTTTAATATATATACTAGTACAGATCCCGTGCGATGCACGGGTACACAAAATTAAGGTCATTTATCAAGTCTTATAATTATATAAATGAATAAAGAAAAATGTATGGGATATATATAGTGTGTGACCTGTAATAAGCCAAAATGTGAACACGGGTGATGCACGAGATGCACAATTTTAAGGTCATTTATTAGTACAGAGTCGGTGCGATGCACGGGGTGCACAATTTTCTAGTATGTGTAATACAAATACATACCATATGCACGGGACAGAAGCACTAAATGAGTTATTTCCATAGAGCTTGCCCGTTAAGTAGCTCCTGAACACGGGTGCACAATTTGTAGTACGTACTATAAAATCAGAAAAAATTTTCATACAATTAGATAATAAATAAAGCCTTTTTTATTTTAGTAAAGATTTTACGTACTTTTTTTTATTTATCGGATGTTATGAGATTTTTTTTGTTAAACCGATTTTATGGGATATAATACAAATACAATTAGAGGATTGAACAAAATCAGAACAGATTTATATACAATTAGATAATAAGAAGGGATTAGATAAGAAAAGAAGAAATTAGATAATGAACTTTGAATCTACCTTTTTTTTAGTATAGATAGACTTTGCGTACAAATTTAGACTTCACCGATTTTATGAGATTTGTTTTGACAAAATCAAAGACGAACACTGAAGACTGTTTCTATTAACATTTACACTGTGTATTTAATATTTTTTTTGGCAAAATATTCTTTTTAAGTGTGATATATAAATATTAAAAATACTTAAAATATTTTATAACATATATAAAAGCATCTAAAATATCACCCCTATATATAATTCCCGAATGCGCTGAGCCTACGTGGCTGCTTCTGGTGCTTCGGAATCCTACTTGGCGAAGAATCATGCTTCGTAATTAGGTTTGGATAAATAATATTGATATATTAATAATTAATAATCTAGGTTCGAACATTCTATAAATAATATTTAGTTAACTTAGATATTTTAATATCACTTGTACTAATATAACTCTTTAATTGTTTGTAATTATACATAGTGAGGCACTAAGTGACTAATATATCCCTGACTTTTGATTTGTTTCCTTCAATTAGCTATTGAATTGTAAATTTATTTTAAAAGTTGATAACTTTTTTATTTCTTATCGGTTTTACTTATATAATATATCAAATTAATCATCTTTTGATAATCTTCGATTTGACATCCATATTGTATATATGAAATAAATAAATTATATTTATCTTTATAATAATAAAAAATAATATTATTTATTAAAATTCATTAAAAAAATAAAATTATTTCTCAATTGATATATTTATACTTAATGTAGTTATATTTATAAGTTAGAAAAGTTATTATAATATAACACATGTAAGTCGCACAAATAAAAAATGTCATACTAAATGTATAATAATATATATATTTTTATAAAAGGTATTTAAATTTTCAATTACTTTTTCTTATTATTTTAGAATTTAAGAAAAAAATTAGCAAGCACCCATGTAATACACGGGCGTTGTACTAGTTCTATATTATTCACAAATAATGTTTGAAGCTACCTAATTTTTTCTAAACTGCGGCGTAAGAAAAATATGTATAAAAATTATTCATTTAACCTCCATATATGTATATATATATAGAGAGAGCAAATGTGTAAAAAAATTTGTACAAATAATATTTAAAAGTATCTAAAATATTAGTAATTAGACAAGTGAAACTTATATTTGTAAAAAATCTATATAGATAATGGATTTATAGTAGTAATTAGACTTTTATTTATTTACCTTTAAAGTTGTTACGATAGAGGGATGTGATTTTTCTGACTCGTGGAGATGGAATTTTATAAGCTGGGTTATGAAATTTTTCTTAAACTCATCCATATCTATGCGATGAGTTTTTTAAGCTGAGTAAATAGATTTAAAATTGTAAAAAAAAAAAAAATTTCATAAATCATTTGATTTGGTATTTTTGGAGAGCTTAATTAATTTAAAAGTGTAAAATAAATAAATAAAAAAAGTACAACTGAAAAAGTTATAACCAATTGTATGGAGAATTAAACTAAATCCAATTTTGTAGGATGTATTAAATATTGATTAGATTTTATATGTAAAATAAAATAAAAAATAGCTGGAATAATTTTACGTGTTGCAATATTTTACATTTAAAAAAAATTAAAAAATCTTCTTTTACGTATTGCATACCAACATTTTAGGAAATACATAGATATTCTTGCATACCCAATATTTTAGGAACTAATTAAATGCTAATTTGACTTGAATACCAAAAATATTAGATGCATTAATTAAATGTTTGATAAAAATAGCAAATCATTAATTAGGGTTGACTATTCTACATACTACATTTAGTAATAGTATAGCTTTTAATATAAGTATAGATTGATTAAATAAATGTCGTTTTGGCTATTTTGTTCATATTATTCCATTTTTAACCCTCCATCAATACACAGTGTCTCTTCATATCTCATCTTCATAGTTCCCATAACATCCATTAAATAGGGTTAATATTGGTAAGAAAAAATTCTTAATTAGCGTGTTGCTTTTCAAAAGGACAAATAATAAAAATAGGAGGGAGTACCATTTATTATTTATTATTTAGATAATAAAATTCAAGAGAAAGGGCTAACTCCGAATCAGGTGATGAGCTATCTGGCATCTACCGGTTCGAAAACGCCAAGCCTGCTTCGTCGGTCCCGCTCCAGAGATTTGGGTTGCATTCTCGTAAAAATCAATTTCTTACATCTCGTACTTGTCACATGTTCACGTCGTCCATGTCCGGCTGTCGTACGGCCTCAGGTGGCGACCGACGACTGAGGAGAAGAAACGATGCTTGCAGTTTTCGCACAAATTCTAGACGTCGATGGGCGTTGAGCCTATCATGAGCTTTGACGAGATGGGGATTAAGGTAAGGCCAAACGTTGTACAGCTTCAGAGGTTAGAGTGAGAAATGAATTTGTATTGATCGAACTGGGTTAGAAATGGGTTTTGTTGAAGGAAGGAAATTTGGATGTTTAGTGGTAAGTTGCTCTTGATTGTTAGTTTTTTTATGATGGTCATTCTGCTACAAATTCTTTGAAATATTCTTTCTGGTAAAATAGAAACAATAAAGTGTTTTCATGATTCATGAGTTTAGGAATCGCCCATTGTATTTTCTTCTTGAAAGCACTTGATTTTCTTCTTGTAGTACATTGGTAATAGTATGGAGCCCGATGTTATTTTTGCCCGTTCATTGTTTTGTTTGGTTATAAAAATTGTTCATTATTTGATATCTAAAATGGAAGTGAAGCTCGCGTGTCTGAGCGGCATCGTCTGCGGCTAGGCCTAGAGGGGTTGGACGAGGTATATTGGTCTGGCGCAGGCGACACCGACCTCCATCTTCGTCTTTGGCTGTTGCTTCGGCCTTTCGTGCTAGTAGGGATTGAATTCCATTTGAGATCTTGGACCGGTTGTTTGGCCTGACAGATTGTTGATATTATATGTTTATAAATTATATCATTTGAGAATTGACTATTGAGTATCTATTGAGGATTTGTGAATTCACTTGAAGAGAAACTCTGCGAGACTAGGATTCGTGTAATGAAAATTAGTGATGTTATGTGTGAAATATTTGTTGATGAAAAGTTGCTTTGATGTTGTAATGGCGTTTTTTTATTGCTGTGGATTTTTTTTTTTTTTTTTTTTGCCAAAACGATAGGGAATATTATAATCAAAGGGCACCAATGTGCAAATAAAGTCCATAGCTGCCTAAGACAACTACCAACTAAAAACTGAGAGGACAAGTCAGAAGACCGCCTAAAACCTCAACTAGCCAAGCTAGAATAAAAACAGACTTAAAACACTACCAACAACTAAAATCGCTCCCCACAGGAGAATAGGATCGGTCCCCACGGGGTGATCAACAAAGGGGCCAACAGCCCAGACCAAAAAAACAATACATAAAATATTCAGGCAAAGAGCCCAGACCAAAAACACTTAACTAAGACAGACTCAAGTAATCGACCCAGAACATCACAACACACAAAAACAAAACTACAAAAAGACATAAACCTAAACAATAACAGGAAGCCTCCCTCAGCAGAAGCACCCGAAGAAGACAACAGACAAAGCCAGGCTCGATGAGAGCTCCAAAGCTCTAGAACCACGCCCACCACTGCAGAAGGCCTAGCAAGACGCAGACTAAAGACCCAGAACAAACCAAGAAAACCAGCCCGCACACCAAGAAATCACCATCGCCCCCCCCTCCCACCGGCTAACACCACTAGCCAATCCGAGACCATCCCAAAATTTCCTAACACCACTAGCCAATTCTTGAGACGGATGGCCTCCTACTAACTCAGAAGCTGAGAAATATGAGGAAGGGGACGAAACGATCTCAGAGCTCGGCCGCACCGACCCTGTCCGCTGGAACAAGCCCGCCCGATTTTGCTACAACATACTCTAAGTAGAGTAAACTCTGCACTAAAGTAGAGATAAAGATTAAAGAAGGCCATACGAGAAACTCCATCTTCAAATTTTCAAGATTAGGAGTGGCCGGATTTTGCTTACGTCTATTTCAAAAACTTTGGCCATATCAAAATTTGCCACTCCAATCAAGATGTGCCCGTATTCGTTGATATTTTTTTTTCCAACGACAAAGAAATTTCATAAAACTCAAACATAATAGTCTTACAACCGAGCTATCAACTGATAGCAGCAAACACAGGGGAGTCTAAGCAGCTGCCCCTTACACAAACACCACAAGAAACTACCAAAACCCAACACAAACTAGCCAGAACTAACAAACACAAATGAAGAAAAGGTAGACATAAGGTTTATAACATCATCAGCTAAAGTGCTACAACATAAGTCAAAGAGATGAGATTTAGAATTCAATTTGATCCTCAGCCTGTTGTTGCTAATATTGCAACAACAATGTTTCCACCCAGCCTGCTGTGCTTTCATCATGGCCCATCTGATAGCAATTAGCTCCATGCCTTCAGTGCAGCCACTGTACCAGGTTTTCTGCTCCCATTTCTGCATCTCTTCACCCTCATTTGTAGCCACACACGATAAATCCAGCTGGTTCAAAGAAGAGGGTAAGGCACTGACATTAAGAGACCAATGTCCTACCTTCTTGGAAAACTCCTCCTTTTGAATGTCCTTGCAACATGGTTTGGAGCTGACTTTTATACTGCATTTTCTTTGAGCTTTAACATACTCCAACCACTCTGCTCTAGCACCCTCAACAACCAACCTCTCACTAACTTTGTTTTTCTGAAAAATCCAAGTGTTTCGGGTTTTCCAGAGCCACCAAAGTATGTAAGATGATAGGCTAGCTCTATCTCTGATATTCTTGCCCTGCACAGCACCACAAATATCCCCCCACCATCCTCTGAAAGTAGGGTCAGGTTTATCAAAATCAGCCCAAGTCACCCCACTGAGTTTCCACACAGTTTTAGCTCTAGGACATGTGAAGAGCAGGTGATTGAGATATTCAAATTCAAGGCCACACAGAGAACACATGTTATCTACCTCAAGCTTCCTCTTAAGGAGCTGGTCATTAGTACCGAGGTACTTAAACCAGCACCTCCAAATAAAGTGTTTGATTTTGAGCTCAATAGGGAGCTTCCAATTGATTCTCCAAACCTGCTTCTCCACATCAGTCCCCAAACTAGTACTAGCCAAACCTCTATCTACCCTCAGTTTGTCCATGAAAGCCTCATAAGCTGATTTGACACAAAATTTCCCAGAATTCCCAAATAACCAAACTAATCTATCTAATTTTCCCCTCACAGAGATAGGAATTTTCAGGATAATATCAGCTTCCTTAGGGGAAAAAGTCTGCTTCACTAGATCTCTATCCCAAGACCCAGTATCAATATCAAACAGGTCACAGACCCTAACCAGATTATCCCTATCATTAACAAAGCAGCATGAGGGAGTGGGATTAAGATTTCTAGGAAGCCAAGGGTGCTCCCAAATTAAAATGGACTGCCCATCCCCCACCTGATATCTAGCCCATATCTTCAAAAGCCCCAGGGCCCCAATCCACCCCTTCCAAAGCCAAGAGTCACCATTTTTGGGTTTCACATCAAAAATACTAGATCTGTGGAAGTATTTCCCTCTAAGAACTCTACTAATGAAAAGATTAGGTTGAGTGATCACTCTCCAGAGTTGTTTGACCAGCAAGGCAATGTTAAACATTCTCAAATTTTTGAAACCCAGCCCACCCATACCCTTTGGTTTGGCTAAACTATCCCAGCAAACCCAATGATTTTTCTGCCCCCCTTGCTCATTACTACCCCACCAAAAATTAGCCACAACCCTACTAATGTCATGACACACACTAACAGGGAGGTGGAAACAAGACATCACATAAGTGGGGAGGGCTTGGAGAACTGATATGATCAGTACCTCTTTCCCAGCCAAACTCAAAAAATTATTCTTCCAACAAGATAATCTTCCCACCACACAATCAAAAATAAATTTAAAAGTGTCTCTCTTGTTCCTGCCAATCCCAAGGGGGAGGCCCAAGTATTTAGAGGAGTTCACACATACAATGCCATTCAACACATTTCAGAGTCTCCCCTTGGAAACATCTGGAGTATTCTTAGAGAACATAATAGATGATTTACTCAGATTGACACTTTGCCCCGAGGCAGAACCAAAACATTCAAGAATTTGCAGAATAAGATCAGCATGATGCACATCAGCAATACAAAAAAGTATAGTGTCATCAGCAAATTACAAGTGAGAGACAGGGGGAGAGAATCTACTAATTTTGATACCAGAGTAGAGAGACAAGGCACAGGCTTGAGAAATCAAATTGGACAAGGCTTCTGACAGGATGATAAACAGATATGGGGAAATAGGGTCACCTTGCCTGATGCCCCTGGATGGTTTGACAAAACCAAGAACTTGACCATGAACATTAAAGGAGAAGGATGTAGTATTCAGACAAGCAAGGATCCAATTGATAAATTGAGCAGCAAATCTCATCCTCCTACACACTAAAGAAAGGAAACCCCATTCAACCCTATTATAGGCCTTGGCCATATCTAGTTTCAGCCATGAGACATTTAGACCCTTTTCTTTTACTGTTTATGAAATGAAGACATTCATTGGCTATGACAGCATTATCAAGAATCTGTCTCCCAGGCACAAAGGCAGCCTGAGAGTCACTAATACAAGGACTCAACACAACTTTCAGCCTATTAGCAATGATCTTAGAGATAGTTTTATAGATAACAGTACAAAGAGCAATAGGTCTGAAGTCAGAGACAAGAGAGGGGTTAGAAGTTTTAGGAATTAAGGTAAGAACATTGTGGTTCAAACCTTTAGGCATTTTACCAGAAGCAAAAAAGTTGGCAATAGCTGCACAAAAGTGGAGTTTAATGATAGGCCAACAAGACTGGAAAAACAGAGCAGTCATGCCATCTATGCCTGGGGCTTTATTAGGTTCCATATCTTGAAGAGCCTCAAAAATCTCTGCCTCAGTCACTGCACAAGTCAACTTGAGATTCATATCAGCATCAATAGACATAGGAATACCATTCAAATCACAAGACTCTAATTCAGGTTGAGATGAACAAAACAGGTTCTGATAGAAGAGTTCCAGTTCACCAACAATCTTCTGCTCACTAACACACCTCCTACCACTAGAGTGCATCAGATTATCAAGGTTATCCAGCTTCCTTCTATGTTGAACAGAGGCATGGAAGAATTTGGTGTTCTTATCTCCTTCCCTAAGCCACTGGTTTCTGGATTTAAGTTTCCAATAAATTTCTTCATCAAGATAAGCTTGATGGAGTTGATTTTTCCATTTACCCCACTCATTCCAGTCTCTCTCACCTCCTAGAATTTCCAAATCGGCAATGGCAACCTGACAGCTCTCTATCACTTTAGCAGAGTTGGTATTCTGATTCTTCTTCCATCTAAGAATGGCCATTCTCACATTTCTAATCCTAGCCTGCAAGCTATACAACAGAGGCCCACTAACAGGGAAATTTCAAGCCTCCTCTACAACCCCCATAAATCCCTCTATCTGAACCCACCTAGCATCGAAAACAAATCTTTTGGGTCTAGGTTTCAGAGAACAATCACTGTCCAACACCAGCATATTGTGATCAGAAGATATAAGAGAAATATGAATAACTAAGCCATTGGAGAAATGGGACAACCAGCTCTGAGAAAAGAAAATTCTATCAAGTTGGCCTCAATAAACTCAGGGCCCTGCCTGAGGTTGGACCAAGTAAAATGGTGGCCAATAGTTTTGGTCTCACTCATCTCCATCTTACTAATAAAATCAATGAAAGGTTGAAAACTAGCAGGATCCCTGACTATACCTCCAGAATTGTCTTGATTAGACAAGATGGCATTAAAGTCTCCCCCCAAGAACCAATTATCACTCCACTGATCTTTCATTCCCAACAAAGTGGCCCATTGGCCACTTCGGATATCAGCATCAGTGCTGAGGTAAACAAAAATACCCCATTAGGTGACATCACAATTTGTAATATTGAACTTAATACCAATACAGAAATCAAGGCAAAAAAAATCAAGAACACTGACCTTACAAGACCAAGACAACAACAGCCCTCCCCTAGACCCATAGGGATTGCTAAACATCCAATTGTCTTTCAGTTTTAACTTTTTACACACAGTTTCAACAAATTTTTGTTTTTTTTTTAACTTCAGAAAGGAAAACAATGTCTGGGAGATGAGTTCTAATTGCCTCTCGCAATTGGGAAACTGTAGAGGGTCCTCCCAAACCTCTACAATTTCACACACATACCTTCATTTAGACTTTTGGGACCAATTAGGGCTGGTCTCCTCCACCACAGGACTCTCATTGTTCTTAGACACTTTCACTTTTATCTGACTTAATCCACTACTATTACCCTCTAAGTTATCTGACAAGCATTCATCCAAGTTTCTTTTGGTAGAAACCTTGGAGGGTTCTATGACAGTAGAACAAGAAATGGGAACCTCAACTACCATATCCTCTGGGATACTGGTAATGTCAGATTTGTTTTTTTTTCTTACTGGACAAAAATTTCCTTCTTTTTTGGACAGTTCTTTGCTCTATATTTGCTGGCTGAACTGCCACTTCAACCAGTTGTTCTTTGGGAGCCAAAGAAGGGAAAACACAAAGAGGATGATTAGGGGCCATAGAAGATACATGACTATGTATCTCTTTACCAATCTCTGAGCTTCCATTAATGGCAGTACTGTCAACCTCTTTATCCAAAGATAAAGGTGAAGGTGTGCCTCTAATGGAAGTATCATCCTTTCCCTCACTAGGGATATAAATTAAGACAGCTTTACTAGAGACTTTCACAGAAGAGTCTTCACTAGTTCCACCAGTCTCAGAGGATTTATAATTTCTAGCTTCATTAAAAAAATTAGAGCTGGCCTTCAACCATTCACCAAATTGACCCAATTTAAACACATTATCATCTAAATCCTCTCTTTTGGCTTCACAGTTTTTATCAAAATGGCCAATGTAACCACAGTAATAGCAGAAGTGTTGGAGGTTCTCGTACCTGAAATCCACCCAACGAGTTTCTTGCCCTGATTTGAGGGTCATTCCTCTGGGGATAGCCTCTTTCAAGCTCATTTCCACTCTGATCTTGAGCAGCCTACCATTAGGACTTCCCGGGCCCGGTAAACTCACATCAAGCACCTTCCCAATCACTTTCCCTGTCTTCACCCCTATTGCGGTAGTGATCCAGTGGAGGGGCAAATTGTGCACTTGCACCCAAATCTTTATTTTTTTCATCTTCCGCAGTGAAGTTTGGGGATGCTGGACTCCATTCCTTCAGAAGGAGATACTGGCCATCAAAAGACCAAGTCTTCCCATGAAGAATCTTGGCCTTGTCTTCAGCAAGATTGAAGATGAATTGAAAGAGATTAGGCCCAATATTGCGAATAGAGAATTGTTGCTCTGTGATCCAGATGTTGCTGAGGGTTGCTTTGAGCCCACTGAAATTGACCCTTTTTTCCCCAAATATCTTTCCTATGAGGCTCAACTGACATTCCTCCAACCCAGTCGCAAAGTCCTCAACCAACCCACTACCTTCCTTGTCAGACAACCGAAATTTCTTTAGTTTGTCGGTCAAATCGTCCTCCATAGACTCAGATATAGAACCTAACTAAAGCCCAGGAAAACGCAAGACCTAAAAAGCCTAAAGGCAAGAAGAAACAAACAACAAAGAAAAAACGAAACGCACAAGAGGAAAATAGCAGCTGTCCTAGCAGACAGAAACCCTAGACCCGATTGAAGAAAAACCACAAACAAGAGAACAGGAAACCCTTGACACAAGAACACAGCTGAAGAGACGACACCAAAACAAGAAAGTTAAGGACTCAATAGCAAAACATAATCAGAGAATCAAGAATTAACCCCATGAATTTTCCAACGGGAGAATCCAAATTGAAGAGCTGGCATCTCACGAGGGAGAAAAAATCTCACGAAGGAGAAAAGGTCTCACGAAGGAGAAAACTCAGTTACGTACACCCGTTGATATTTGATAAACACAACTCTACACTCTTAGCATATGAAGAACCGGGTGCATGTGCACCACCATGCAAAGAGAAAAGACCCCATGCAAAGACAAAAGACAACTCACCATAATTTTGAATTTTTACCTTGTACCTTCTCCTCTATTTTTTACCTCCTTTTACTCTTATCTTATCCTTTCTAGGTTACACTCCTAACCACATATATAAGGTCTTTTATTCTCTTGTAATGCTGCACAACAAACCCGCAGCCATCATTCTCCATCATCAAGAAATATCAACATTTTGGTTCATATGAAAATCATGCTTCCTTACTTTGCTGTTTTGATATTTTATGTTATTTGATTTCCAATGGTTCAACAATATTTTATTAACCGATACATATATTTACCCTTTATTCACAATTATTGTTTTTTTTTTTGTTTTTTTTTTTGTTTTTTTGTT
>CACSLK010012206.1:3348224-3367146 GCA_902706635.1 Striga hermonthica | reverse complement strand
TATATATAGTTGAGTTTCAATGAGAAAGAGTCTAAGTGAATGAAATAAGAATACAACTAGCCATTGGATCTAATCGTCCAACGGCTATTCAAAAATTCAAAACTTAACGCTCATTAAAGGTATTACGGACATTTTACATGTACATTATCATTTACCTGTCTCCCGTCGGCTCACCACCACCACCACCGTCCATGGCCGATACCGGAAATGCCGCCCGTCATCATCGATCTTCTGTCTTCACCTCCGGTCCATCTCCGTCGCGTCTTCATTCCGCGGACCATTAATCTCAGCATCTCCGACTGGCCATCTTCTACACTGCCATATGGTCTGATGCCGGAGCACTAGTCGGCGTCGTCCTCCCTTCGTCGGGAACTGACCGTGATGTCTCTGTCATTTCCTACGCTGTAGAGCTCAGCCGCCTGCAAGTGTAGAAGGTGAAGACGCCTCCGACCTGCCACTTTCACCATTGTGGTCGTCATTCCTTCCCGTCGCGGTCGCCATTCGTCCGTCGTCCACCATAGGAGAAGAGGTCACCGTCGGCAAGTGCAGGGGGCTGAGGTGACAGGAGTGTTGATACCCAATTTGGCCACGATTAATAAAAATGCGACACGTGGAAAAATAAACGAGGGTTAAAATATGCAATAAATAACTATACAATTAAATAGCAGGTTTTCATAACCAATCCAGAGCTGTCCGAGCTACAATTATTGAGATCTTTCACTTCCGAGCCGAACAGAGTTTAAAGTGATCAGGCGACCTGGGTCTCGCAAGACAGCTAACTTCCGCGGACGTCGTCGACAAGATAAAACATCAGTCGTAGTTGTCAGTCATAATTACTAGGCCCTACGCGGTCATATCTTATTTACTACACTTGCATTATTATATTGTAACAAAGACCACTTGTGAGGTCATATAAAAGAGAGGCCCTAGGGGTGGGACCAGTCCGGTTATCATCCAAAATTGGAAGAACCGAAATCGAAGCATATGTAAATTTTCGGTTCGGTTACTCTATACTTTTTTTAGGGACCAAAAAAGAACCGAACCGACCATTTTCGGTTCGGTTCCTCCGGTTCTTTGGTTAACCGAACACAGTGATAAAACCAATATTGACCGGTTATAAACCGATTATTGTTGTAGAAATCGGTTATTTTTGAACTATTATGAACATGTCTCATAAATCATAATATATCAATACAAATTACAAAATACAAATTAGCACCATGACATGATTGATTCAACTTACAAGACTTAATACAAATTATCATCATGATTCATGAACCACAATACCACATCATTCATCAAATCTGACATACACATTAGTAATTACAAAGCCAAGCTGCCAAAGTCCACAATCCATATCAATAATCCATAGTCCACAATTCACTCCATTCCACAGTCACAATTCACTTGAGTCCACACTTCACAGTTCCAAACAGCCACAACAAACCATAATAACATATCAGTTATTGAGTTACATAATTCAATGTTCAAACTTCAAATTCAAACTTCCAAATAAAAGCTTAAAAGCCAAAGCTGACATTCAAAACTCAAAAGTTAAATGGCAGATTACATTTCAAATTTTCTTTTTGGAAGAAGTTCCAGCATCAGAGCCTTTGGAGGCTTTTGCAGCTTTATTTTTCTTCTCAATCAACTCTAGTTCCTTTTGTTTCTCCAACTTCTCTCTATGCTCTCTCTCCTCTTGGTCCAATTCTGTCAAAACAGAAAGAAAAATCAAAAAAGAAATAGGGGAAAATCAGTAAAACTAATCAAATGAATGCACAAATTACACATGTCCAATACAACTCACCTTGTTCAATTTTTTCAAACCATTCAATTTCATCTGGGGTAGGAGTGTATGCAAGGGTTGTGATGGAATCAGACTTAAGCCAACTTTGAAGATAGATCAGTGCTTCCACTAATCTAGGAGTTAATGAACTCCTATGAGGATCAATAACTCTTTTCCCAGTGCTAAAACTTGACTCAGAAGCAACAGTACTAACTTGAATGGCTAGAACATCTTTAGCAAGTGCTTGCAAATTAGGATACTTACATTCCATAGCTTCTACCATGACAAAATATTAAAATCAACTCCTGAACCTGGCTTCTCAATTGAATCAAGTAGGTATCTGTCTACCTCATGAGCAACCACAACAGCATCAACATCTTCAAGGTCTTTTTTCCAATCTTCCATCATTTTTGCTTCCTTCCCTGTCAGCTTGTTTGAAGAACAACTACAATATAAAATAACAAAAGTAAATGAAAACAAAAACAAGATGAACATGAACTTATGAAATAACTAACTAACTATGAAATAAAAACAGAAAAATAAACTCTTTCAAAAAAAGTACCTGCTTTCACTCCCAGTTTCATTACCATCTGCCTTTTTTGTGCTAGAACTTTGAACACCATGTTGGGATCAATGAAGATCTCGTTATGCACAAATCACAAATTCAATAGCAAAATGTAAACCTATGCGCAGCGGATCTAAAGGTCTGCGTAGAGAACTTACGGCTTAAAATTTATGGCGATCTGACTGATCTTCTGGATGGCCATACACAGCACACCAATGAATTGTTGACTGCAAATCGCGTCCTAGGATTGCACGAACAATATCGGATCGAAAATCGGATCAAACAAGTGCAAAACGGATGAAGACAAGTTGCAGTCTTGGGACCTTGCGGCGGCGCGTGCGGGCGCGTGGGTGGTCAGACGGCTGCGATCTCGGCGGCGTTAGAAAGCTCTCATCGTGACGGTCGTCTGGGTATGCTGCACGTCTTGATCAGACCTTCAGTTAGTTCTGTACGACCAAATATATTTCGTCTCACTTTACCCAAAGGTCTTCTACTGTATATCTCAAACACCTCTTATTCTTGTACCAGTGGAACAACAAGAAGAAGATAAAGCTCGAATGGGAACTGAGAGAGAGAAGAGAGGCGTGGGGCGTGATTTCCAAAATGTAGAATTCTCTTATCTTCCCATGAGCTTAATGATGTATATAAAGAACTACAGTAGGGATCCTTAGGAGATTAGGATTAGGCTCCTTAATTAATTAAAATACTTGTGGACCAAGCCACTTATTTCATTAATTAAATAATATTAAATAGGCTACCAACATAATATTATTGCACTCTCTTTTCCTAGCCCAATTTATAATTGAGACTCCAATAATAATTACTCGATTTATCTCCCCATGTTTAAGATATAATGTCCATTAATTAATTCGATTACTGACAATCAAGAATTATTTAATTTATTATTATTTCACCGAAGCTAGCGCTCGTTCATCACATTATTACCATGCCAGAATTTAATCCACCTGCAGGGTTTAGCATAATAATCCTTCATGAACTCACTTCAGGGACATCATCAAACTAATGCACATGGTGATCGTAAATATCCTAACAGCACATCCTACATGTAGCAATATTACCCAAGACAGCGGGTCTATTGGCCCAGTTCACTAAGCCTCACCCATGTGAATCAAAGTAATAAATACTAAACATATATGTCTGTTTAATATCTTACGGGTTAAGAATACGCAGTAATTAACCGAGGCCTAATTCGTTTACGACGATCAGTATAAAACGAACTGCTTCTCTCTGGGATCCTATTCAATACATAAATGTACTAGTGAAACTAATCAGTCAGACAAATTGTACCATTGACACTACAACCGTTCACGATGGGGTGTTCATGTCCATCTGGGTTGTGAACCATTTATTCTTGTTTCGCGAGTAACTGATAGCATGATCTTCGGTTCGCCCGATGACGACCCACACTATCTAATGCAAAACAACAAAATGTAGAACTTGTTTAATCTAACGTATTTCTCATTCATAAAGAGTAAAAGTGTAATATCATCCAAAGCCAAGCTTTCAGTATATAACACTAACACACCATTCATTGAAGCATACAAGTCAGTGAGAGTAACAATAAAGTCTTTCAAAGTTTCAGTCTTTACTTTCACAGTAAAGGCATCATAATTCAGCATCCTCTCAAGAACCCTAGTGAAATATCTTAGCTTGAACCTAGGGTCTAACACCAAAGCAACAAGCAGGAGCCGATTCACATCATCTAGTGAATCAAAGTACTTGTTGTACTTGCTCCTCATTTGGACTGACATGTTGAACAATGTTTTCTCATAATCTGTGATGTGGTTTGTGATTGGTGCACCAAAAATCTCTTCAATCTCACATTTAATTGAAACAATATCATGAAATGCCTTGTGAGCAGTAGGTTTGCTTGAAGCACTAACATTCAAAGTGACATCAATAAACACTCTCAAAAACTTGACAAATGCAACAACTTTCTCCCAATCATCATCAGTTGGAGGCCCCACTTTCTTCCCTCCCACTCCTTTATATTTCTTTCTTCTAATAATTTCAGCCCCTTGCCCTTGGTCCCCTGTAGGTTCAGGTTCATTTCCAAGTTCAATCCCTAGAACATCTTCTTCTTCTTTCTCATTTTCCTCATCATCCTCATCAAAATAACTTCTATACTTAGTGCCTTCTTATTCAGCCAATCTATCAAATGCTTGTCTAAGTTCAATAGAAGTTTCAAGCATAATAAAGGTGGAATTCCACCTAGTTGGCACATCCAAAACACACACCTTTCTACTTTGAAGTTCTTCTTTTTTTTTACACATTCTTTAAAGGTTTCTAACCTTGCAGGTGAGCTTCTCACATATTTTATAGAATTTCTAATAGAAGCAACTGACTTATCCATGCATTTAAGGCCATATTTGACAATGAGATTGACAACATGAGCTAAGCACCTCATATGAAGAAACTTTCCCCCTAGAATCAGTTGTCTTTCACTATTGCCTAGTTTCCTTCTTATGTAATCTATTGCCACTTTGTCTGCAGATGCATTATCAACAGAAATAGTCAAAATCTTCTTAATAGACCAATCCTGCAAACATTTTTCTAAAATCTTCTCTATAGTAATTCCTTGATGATTAGGAAACACAAAAGTTCAACACTCTCTTATGCATATGCCAGTTGCTATCAATGAAGTGTGCTGTAATTACCATGTAATTTATGTTTTGAATTGAGGTCCATGTATCAGTGGTCAAACTAACACAATTATTCCTCAGCTCATCATTCAAACTCTCTTTTTGTTATTATACATGCTCAGGAAATGTTTCACCACCATTTTTCTACAGGGAATCTTCTATTTTGGAACAACAACTGAACAAAATCTTTTAAACCCTGATTTCTCAATTGCACTAAATGACAATTCATCTATAATTATCATTTCAACAGCTGCCTTAGTGCAGTTTTCTTGGGTCCAATGTGTGACAATTGATTCATTACTCTCTACATCTCTTGAAAAATGTTTCTGACCAGAATCAGTATTTGTTGCCCTACTCGGATAACCATCAAAATGCAGTTCTAAATGCTTCTGAAGTGTGCTAGTTCCATTTCTAGTTGAATTACAAGCCAAGTCAGAACCACAGTACCTGCATTTAGCTCGGTTGGTTAATCCAACTTGGACAAGTACCCCGTCATCGTTTCTGCTCATCAGTGGCTTTTGCACTACTTCAAAATGCTTCCACACCCATGATTCTTTCTTTTGGTCTCAGTTTGCTCGTCGCGTGCCCTTTTCTTCTTCGTCTTTGAATTTGGCCTCGAAATTTTATTTTGCCCTAATTTTTTGCCCTCGTTTTCATCTCGATCTTTGTCTGATTTTTTAGAATCACTAGTTTTATCGAAAGAAGAAGCCATGCGAAGTAAGAAAAATCGAACAAGATTGAAGATTTTTTGGATGATTGAATGGAAATTGGGATTGGGAATTTAATTTAGGGTTTTTTTCTTGAAGGGTCGCAGAGGAGCAGAAATTCGAAAAGAGAGAGAGAGAGATTGATATGAGTTAATGAGAGAGAGATTAGAAATTGAAATAAAAATATAATGTTCAGAAATAAATGTAGATGTTGGGCTTGGACATTTATTCATTTCGGGCTTTGGGTTGGGCATGACAATGACATTAAGTGTAATAGTATAAGAAAATTTAAGATTGGGTCAGGCCCACTATATATTATGAAATTTAATAAATATATAAAACTGATTTCTCGGTTAATTGTAAACAATTTAGTTTATAACCGAAAACCGAGAACCGGTTTTTACACTATAGAAGCGAACTGAAAAAAATGTCAGATTTTTAGCAAAAAAACCAAACCGAACTGGCTATTTTGGGTTCGGTCCGGCTCGGTTTTCCGGTTCCCGATTTTAAAATCCCACCCCTAGGAGGCCCTCAATTATTGAGGGAGGGGCTCTCATTCGGATAAGGGAGAAAAAAGTAAAGAAAGAAGAGACACTTTTATCTCCCCAAAAATCAATAAAAATAGACATTCATCCAAATCTTGATTTTCCTATTTTTTGATACAAATTCGTATGACATTTTGATGTTGATGCAATTTTTGATGTCAACAATTTGGCGCTAGAGGAAGGGCACCATCGATTGTTTGGTGATACCCGCCGGAAAACAGCAACGTCTCTGCCAGAATATGCTTTCTCCAAGTTTGGCATGAATAACCATGTTCATATACTGGTTTTCGTTCACTGATTCATTCTCAACCAGTAGCATATACTGGTTGTCTATTTGTACATATAAATTCAGAGTTTTATATCTTGTTCTCATTTTCGTACATGCTCGTTGCATCACTGGGCCGCTCCTTTCTCGAGTTTGCAGGTCTAATAAGAAAAAACTTTTCCCAGTATCCATTTTGGTCTAGAGTCCATATGGATTTTTATGTACAACACCGTGTGCGACGAATTCTTTTATAATTTATAATAATTTATTTTATATTATTGTATCTAATTTTTTGTTATAATTAAATTATCTCTCCCATGTGCAGATTGCAAGAGTAAGGAAGCGCAAGTCCTAGTTTGTTTATTTTTTTCAACCAATAGATTCATTAACTAAAAAACACATAGTTACAACAGACACACTAGCCGAAATAGGATTGCTTAAAGCAGCATATAAACCACAACACACACTACAAGACAAAAGAGAAAAATGAAAAGCTCCCAATAGGAGAATACACAAGCTCCCCACAGAAGAATAACACAAACTCCCCAAAGGAGAATCACACACTCCTCAAAATGAGAAAACAAAACACAATAACAAAAAACACACTAGCAAACACCACAAGAACAACAAAAAGCCAAACAAACCTAAACAAACTACTTGATATAGCCATAATTATGAACCGGAGTAAAGTATGAAGAGTTCCAAGTGAAACCAAGGAAGAGAAACTTGAGGGGGTCTAGAAGAGACTTGAAGGTCTCGGTGACTAAGTATGAAGTGCTCTATGTGACTAAGTATGAGAAGCTCTCCACGACTAAGTATGGGGAAGTAGAGGTGCTCTATATGACTAAGTATATGAAGCTTCCCACGACTAAGTATGGGGAAGTAGAGGTGCTCTCTGTGACTAAGTATGAGAAGCTCCCCACGACTAAGTATGAGGAAGTAGAGGTGCTCTATATGACTAGGTATGAGAAAGTCGAGCTGCTCTAAAGAGATAAGTAGAGGTCATCTCAACCTGCTAAAGGTCACTCACCTCTACCTGCTAGAGGTCATCGCACCTCTACCTGCTAGAGGTCACTCACCTCTACCTGCTAGAGGTCATCTCACCTCTATCTGCTAGATGTCTCTCATCTCTACCTGCTAGAGGTCATCTCGCCTCTACCTTCTAAAGGTCATCTCGCCTCTACCTGCTATAGGTCACTCACCTCTACCTGCTAGAGATCACTCACCTCTACCTGCTAGAGGTCATCTCGCCTCGACCTGCTAGACTTGCTTGAGGTCATCTCGACTCGACATGCTAGACTTGCTAGAGGTCATCTCGACCTGGAGGTCATCTCGCCTCTACCTGCTATAAGTCACTCACCTCTACCTGCTAGAGATCACTCACCTCTACCTGCTAGAGGTCATCTCGCCTCGACCTGCTAGACTTTCTAGAGGTCATCTCGATCTGTTAGAGGTCATCTTGCCTCTACCTGCTAGAGGTCACTCACCTCTACCTGTTGGAGGTCATCTCTCATCTACCTGCTAGAGGTTATCTCGCCTCTACCTGCTAGAGGTCATCTCGCCTCTACCTGCTATAGGTCACTTACCTCTACCTGCTAGAGGTCATCTCGCCTCTACCTGCTAGAGGTCAACTCGTCTCGACTTGACAAAAGATGAGTTAAAGCTCACCACAACTAGAGGTCTCTATGATTAGAGATCTCCGCTGCTAGAGGTCTCTATGACTAGAGGTCTCCGCTGCTAGAGGTCTCTAGGACTAGAGGTCCATGTGACTATAAGAGCATGATCTAGATGTAGTAAATGGATAAGAAGGAATCTGATGATGAGTCAGATGTGATTAAGATACAGATAAGATCAAATATCGAGCAGACTGACCGAGGGGAGTCCGGGCAATCCGGACAGGTATTTCCCTTATAAAGGGGGACTAAGGTATAACTCTAACTCATCTCTCCCACTTCTACACACTTCTACATACATTATAGCTCTAGACTACAGAGCTTCCATCTTCCTCTCTTCTGTTTATTGACTTGAGCGTCAGAGGCCATTCGTCGGCAACCCCTCCGGCATTGGGTTCTTGCAGCTATTCACGGCGGTTTAGAGGCGATACAGACGTATCGGAGCTCATTTCAACCGGTTCACTCCAGATGTAGGACAAGACCATCACCACTAAACTAAACTGAACCCCTCCTCTACAGCTGCCAAAAAACACCAAAAACCACTATGCCACCAACCACCCAGAGCCGTCACCACACATACTGAAGCCCGATTCAGAGCACCAAGCCTGAAACTGCAGCAAAGACCTAACAAAACCCAATCCCCCAAACTTGCAGTCCCAAGAGAATGACCATCCACAGTCCACAACACCAAAATCAGCCCCAACTCTCCACCCCACTCTACCGAGAACCAAGATCGTACAACCTCTAGAGCCATCAACCAACACCACTGTCAGAGCCATCGCCGCACCTAACCCGAAACCATCGACAACCACCCGCAATCCTGCCCGCTGGCCACCGGATCTGAAACAGCACACCCACAGGAGCCAACCCCCCCACACCAGGGAGAGGAGAATAACTAACCTCGACGAGGACCACCGACCGGTGCCTAGTCGGAGAATACTCCTCCCAACCCGACCTGCGCCTCGCCTGCACCTCCACAGACCGAGCGGCAGCCGAAGCAGATGGCAAAACCCACGGCCCTGAGGATCTCGAAACAAAGGCAGGCCAAGAAGAAGCACTGGCCGGCAATGGTGTAGGCGCGGTGGTGCGTTGCACCCCGCTGAAGAGGAGGCGGCAATTTCAATTTAGAGATTAAGTCAAGAGAGAGCTTTTGGAGAGAGAAAATAGAGAAAACTCGTGGCTGCAAGCTCTTAGTTAAATCCATAAAATTAATGTTCTCGTATCTAATGAAAAGCTAAAAATGTCCGCCGCTACCAAAACCCTTGCTCTCCGCCTTCCTGGCCCGGCAACGTTCGACTCCGATGACGGAATCTCTCCGCCGATCGCTGAGATGGAATTTTTTTCTCTCGCACTCGGTCTCCCTGCGGCTACGATACGACCTAGCACTCGTAAATGGGCTGGCGATGCCCTAGAACCCAACGAACCCCCGTCCCCAAAATCAGTTGTTGTCCCGCCTGTTCCTACAACCTTCCCCCCTCCTCCTCCCAGCGGTGATCCGCCTCCTCCTCCCAGCGGTGTTCTCCCTCGCTCCTCGGCTCCGGCACAGATCCCTCCCCCCAAGAAATGGTCCTTTCGTGACATGTTGAACAAGCACCGTAGTCACGTTGACTTGACGCCGCCTGATGAAGCCGCAGAGGATGATAGTGATGACGAGGTCTCAGTTGATCTCACTTGTGCGGTGTCGGAGATCAAGATAGCTCAAGAGTTTTTCGACAGGCTAAAGAATGAGTGGCGGCATGTGGTGGTCATTAAGCCCTTTGATGAATCGTTAACAATGGCATCTCTATATAATTGTCTCACCAAATTGTGGCCGGTCATGGCGGGTTGTACCATGATGGACCTCGAGAATGACTATTATCTTATTTATTTTCACAGCCAGGAGGATGCAGAGGCGGTTCTTACCAGGGGCAGTATGTGATTGGGGGTAGCTACTTGCATGTCCAATCCTGGACACTTGACTTCGATGCCCGATAAGCCGAGGTTAAATCAACTGTGGCTTGGATTCGTCTGCCCGGGATGCCGGCTCATTTGTACCACAAGAAAGTTTTTCGCACCATCGGGCGTGTTGTTGGCCGGGTGGTTAAAATCGACCAACAAACTACTGCTTTTACCCGGGGCAAATATGCCCGACTTGCGGTTTTAGTGGACCTCTCGAAGCCGCTTTGTGTCAACTTCGTGCTTAATGGGAAGCCCCAACGCATCATCTACGATAACCTGCCCACTATCTGCTTCTCTTGTGGGCGTATAGGACACTCGTGCAGCGCGTCCCCACCAAGTTAAGGAGCGAGTGGCCCCGATTGTTCACCCCGTTCGAGACAATATCGCTGCTGGTGGTGCGGCTCCCTCGACAACTGTGAATGCGGTGGGGTCGGGCGATGAGGGCTCCGTCTATGGCCCATGGATGCAAGTTTCACAACGGGTGCGGAAGCAACCCATTCGCAGGGATCATGGCGCACAAAGAACCCCCGTTATCAGGTCCTCGATGTCTATTTCTAAGGACGGATCTCGCTTCGACATCCTGGACACGTCAGCACCTGAGGACGCTAATTTGTCGTTTGACTTTGGTGCCCATCCCCCGGCACGGTTTACAGCAGACCGCCCGGCACCGTCAAGGACAGTTAGCGAGCATCGTACGTGGCGTGTGGCAGTCAACAAGAAGAAGAGTCGGGCTCCGGCTAGTGGACCGAAGGGTGGCGCGGACCGTGTGACCAAGCCCGTTCCTCGACCTGGGACCCATGCAGGTGATCATTTAGTCATTCAGCCAGGACCCGCTACTTCTGTGGAAACGTCTCCGAAACTTGACTTTGAGCGCCCAACCCCGTTCGCCCAGGTTCCTCCTCCGAAACATCCTAGTTCCCTTGTGGTTGGGGTCGGGCTCGACCCAAATAAACATCGGGCGGTTTTGGTCGATGATGTCCAGGGTCGTGACATACAACCACGCCACCTCCCACTACCTGTCGCTGATGCGGTTATGGATGACGGGGACCATGGTGGCCGCCTTCAAGAACCGTGGCCCGAGGAGCCTGGCGATAGTCGGAGCTTGGAGGTCCATCTAGA
Organism: Striga hermonthica; assembly: GCA_902706635.1. Classification (NCBI taxonomy): domain Eukaryota; kingdom Viridiplantae; phylum Streptophyta; class Magnoliopsida; order Lamiales; family Orobanchaceae; genus Striga; species Striga hermonthica. Next base: position 3,355,885 of record CACSLK010012206.1, on the reverse strand, counting down.
TGATATCACTCAGACCATGGACATAGCTGCGGGTTCGGCTGGTCCTGCATCTTCCTAGGCTTTTGCGGCTTCGCGTCCTTCTTCTATCTATTTTCCTCATGAATATATTATCTTGGAACGTTCAAGGAGCAGGCTCACTGGGTTTCCAGGGGACCTTCTCGACTTTGGTTCATCAGTATAAGCCGGTCATCGTTGCCATTTTTGAACCATGAATTAGTGGTGCCCAGGCGGATAAGTTTGTTAAGCGTAGTCGATTTGCTAATACTTTCCGTGATGAAGCTCGGGGCTTCTCCAGGGGCATTTGGGTTTTGTGGACGGATGATGTGTGCCTCGAAGTGCTGCAGTTCTCTTCTCAGTTTGTGCATGCCCGGGTTGCCAAGCATGGTGTCGTGAGTTTGGTGTCGTTTCATGGTGTCGTGAGTTTGGTGTCGTTTGTCTATGCCAGCCCCAATGCCCGGCTACGTCGGTCCTTATCGGTGGACTTTGCTCATTTAGCGTCCCAGGTATCCGACCCATGGCTCATAGGTGGGGACTTTAACTGTCTCTTGCGCCGCTCAGAAAAAGTTGGGGGTTCTTCTCACTTTTGCAATATTAGCCAGGACTTTGGGGATTTGATGTTCACTCATGGGCTGCAGGAGGTTGTCACGGACGACCACCTTTTTACCTGGACACGTGAAGGCCCACATGGTCGTGTCTCTGAACGCCTGGATTGGTTCGTGGCTAACGTGGAGTGGATGGAGTCGTTTGAGGGGAGTCGGGTTCGCCTTCTGCCGCGTCTCCACTCGGACCATTCACCGCTATTTCTTGGGTTCGGGGTCACTGAGCTCCATCACAGTGGTGTGAAACCTTTTCGCTTCCTTGCTGCCTGGCTCCTCCATCTGGGCTTTTCGGAGATGCTTCAGACCTCATGGGACCCGACCCTTTCTTTCGTGGATGCCGCAGCTCAGTTCAGAGACGCAGTGCGGGAGTGGAATTTTTTGGTGTTTGGTAACATTTTTAGCCGAAAAAAGAAGCTGCTGGCCCGCCTCGCGGGCATTCAGAGAAGTCGTCAGTTTTATTTTAAGGAGAGTTTGGTGACCTTGGAGAGACAGCTTCGCCTCGAGCTCGATGATGTGATACGCAAGAGGAGCTGCTGCTTCTGCAGAAATCCACGCGCGATTGGCTGAATTTGGGGGACCGGAATACCTCTTACTTTCATAGATAGCTCAAGCAACGTCGTCGGCGCAGTCGGGTCACTGAGCTTCTTGATGAGGAGGGCAACCTTGTGTCTGATGCCACGGCGCTCCAAGAGCATGCGAGGACTTTCTTTCATGGGATTTATACAGCTGGGCCGCCGGACCCAGCCTCTGCGGCCCTACCCAACCTCTTCCCTACTCCCGACTTGTCAGTGATGGGGGACTTGGATGCGGCTATTTCAGACGAGGAAATCCACTCGGCCTTGTTCAGCATGGGGTCCTTGAAGGCCCCGGGGATGGATGGCTTGAACGCCTTGTTCTTTAAGCAACACTGGGACACGGTGGGCCACTCGGTTCGGGCTATGATACGCTCCATGTGGCAGGATGGCGTAGTGCCACGGGAGCTGAATAAAACGCTCCTTGTGCTCATTCCTAAGGTGGAGCATGTCTCTACGATTCGCCAGTTCCGACCCATCAGCCTCCTCAACGTCGTGTATAAGATCTTTACCAAAGTCTTGGTCAATCGCATGAAGACCTCACTGCAAATTTTGATCCATCCAGCCCAGGCCAGTTTTGTCCCGGGGCGTCAGATTGTGGACAATATTGTCGTGGCTCAAGAGCTCATTCACTCCATGCGGGGTAAGCGTGGGGCGAAGGGTTTTATGGTTGTCAAGATTAATCTTGAAAAGGCTTATGACTCCCTCCGGTGGGATTTCATTGAAGAAACCCTTCGGCAGGCTGGCTACCCTCTTATGCTGGTTGTGGCAATCATGGCAAGCATCTCGTCGGCCTCCATGAACTTACTATGGAAAGGTACCGTTGGGGAGGAGTTCCTCCCGACCAGAGGGGTCCGCCAGGGCGATCCCATTTCCCCTTACCCTTTTGTACTTTGTATGGAGAGGCTGGCACAGCTCATTTGCCAGGCGGTTGACCAGTCTGGCTAGAAACCGATCTCAGTCGATCGTGGCTCCGTGTCGGTCCCTTTTTTATGTTTGCCGACGACCTACTCTTTTTCCTGGAAGCTTCAGATGACCAGGTTCTCGTACTTCAGCACACCATGGACCTTTTTTGTCGTGCCTCGGGCTTGAAGGTGAGTGCCGAAAAAACATTAATTCTTTTTTCAGACAATGTGGCGCTCCCGGAACAACACCGTCTGGCGGCCGCACTGAACTTTCGTTGGACGAACAACTTGGGCAAATACCTCCGCATGCCCATGATCCACGACTGTGTGACGAATCAGACTTATTTGCATATTCTGGAAAAGGCAGAGTCTCGTTTGGCCGACTGACGCATGAAGTCCCTATCCTTGGCGGACCGGGTTACCCTTACTCAGTCGGTACTGAGTGCTCTTCCCTTCTATTCCATGCAATCAGCCCTGCTGCCCCGCGCCACTGTTGACGGTGTTGAGCGCCGTAGTCGGTCCTTCCTGTGGGGGGCGGGGGGGGATCTGTTGACCAACGTAAGCTTCATCTTGTCGCTTGGAAGGATGTTTGCAAGTCTAAATCTGAGGGGGGCCTTGGTATTAAGGATTTGCGGCTTATGAACACGGCTCTTCTCATGAAGCTGGGCTGGGGACTTCTGACGAAGCCAGATGCTTTGTGGGTTCGTGTCTTGAAGGCCAAATACAGTCTCTCCCCCTCTCCCCGCTTAGCTTCGGTTACGTGCACTCGGGGATCTCCCTTAATGCGCGCTATTGCCCAGCTGTGGCCTGAGGTCATTAAGGGGGTCCGTTGGCATCTCGGAAATGGTGCTGCTGTTCGCTTCTAGAGTGACCCTTGGCTCGACACAGTCGGCCCCTTGTTTTGGGTCGCGACTAATCCTCCGCCGACAGGTACACTCGATTTGCCGGTGGCCGCCTACGTCGATGAGAGTGGCGGCTGGACATGGGACCTCTTCCATGGCTACCTATCGTCCGATGTCATATTGCGCATCGCCAGTACCGTTACACCGCGACCGTCAGCCGGAGATGACCTGCTGCTGTGGGATCGGTCTGAGGATGGTAGGTTCACGACCCGCTCTGCCTACCGCTCGCTTTCTTCTCCTCTGCGGGACCCTGATCACCGTCTCTGGACTCTCATCTGGCGCACACCGACAGCTCAACGGGTTCGGCAATTCTTGTGGCTCGTGGCGAAGGGAAGGATCCTCACCAACGCGGAACGGGTTCGGCGGCACATCGCGGCCTCGCCGGACTGCGATTTCTGTGGCGCGTCGGAGTCTGTTTTACACGTTCTTCGAGACTGCTCGCTTGCCCAGAGTGTTTGGACCCGGTTGCTCCCGGGCGATGGGGGTGACTCATTTTTCGAACTACCGCTGTCGACTTGGCTGGGGGCTAATCTCTCCCGCGGGCTGTGACTTCCAACTGGGACAGTATTTTCGCGCATGCCACGTGGAGTTTGTGGGGCTGGCGCAATGATCGGATATTTCGCCATCATACTTAGGGTTGCACTGAGCGGTATCTTGAGATTGTCCGGCGAACCGATTCTTATGGCCGTCTGGCTGCGGCTTTGCACCGTTTGGGGGCTGATGTTCATGTTACACGCATGATCCATTAGAGCCCACCGGATCTGGGATGGATAAAGCTTAATACCGATGGAGCATTTCACAGTAGTACGGGCATGGGATGCGCGGGGGGTCTCCTTCGGGATGAGTTGGGGTGTTGGGTTGCTGGATTTTTAATGAATATCGGCATTTGTTCTATCACGGGAGCCGAGCTGTGGGGTTTATTTCAGGGGTTGCAGTTGACATGGGACCGGGGTTACCGTAAGGTTGTTGCTGAGGTGGATAGTAAGTGCGTTACGAGCATGATCTCAGGCTCAGGTGTATCCCATGGGATCGTCCAGGCTATTCGGGAATTGTTGGATCGAGATTGGCAGGCTCGGGTTTGTCACGTTCACAGAGAGGCTAATTTTGCGGCGGATCATATGGCTAGTTTAGCGGGTTCCTCTTCCTTGGGTCTTGAGCGTGTTTCCCAACCCCCTCCCGACTTGGGGTCTTGGCTGGATGATGATGCTTTTGGGATTTCATATCCCCGTCGAGTCGTAGTTTAATTTCACTCTAGGCATTTGGCCTCCTTTTTTTTGTACTTAAAAAAAAAAAAAAAAATCCATAAAATTAATGAGGGGCGGCTATATTGGATTCTCCCTCTACGGAAATCTGAAGAAGGGTCGGAGATGAATTATTAAAAAATAGCCGTCAGTCGTTTTAATTTCTATGAACAAATCCTACATTCGCGATCCTTCAGCACAGTCAATTTGGCGAAGTTATCCTCAACTTATGGCCACTAATTCACCGGCAACATTTACAAGAAGATGGCCACTTTCTAAGACCAAAGAAAACGAAGGCAAAGAACAGTCCGCAGAGAGAGAGAGAGAGAGAGAGAGAGAGAGAGAGAGCAGAAATGGAAGACGAAGTGATCGCCAATAACAAGCAGGTGATATTGAAAGACTACGTCAAGGGTTTTCCACAGGAATCCGACTTGCCGTTGGTAAGCTCCACCGTGAAGCTCAAAATCCCCGGCGACTGCCACGACGCCGTACTGGTCAGGAACCTCTACTTGTCCTGCGACCCTTACATGCGTAACCTTATGAACAAGATCGAATCGGACGACCCAAACTTGTACTCCCCCGGCTCTGTAAGTTACTTATCTCCTCCACCAACTTATTATGGGGTTTCCTCTTTGCTTTTCGATTTCACATCCTAGCTACTTGTTCCTTAGTTAATGGCTTAAGGCTGCTGTGTGGGAAATGGAGCTGACTGTATATTTTGTGTAATTCTATGGCCACAGGTGAAAGAGAAGGTTTCTTTCTGTAATTGGGCTTAGAAATTCATAGTTCTTTTGAGTCTATACTGTGTTTTTGTGGTGAATTTACTCCTGCATAGGTTTTGTGAGAAGAAAAGCATTTGTGCGAACACACACCAAAAGGAAAAGACTTCGCAATCTCGGTTCTGGATTTTCGCAATCTTTAGAGTCTATGCTGAATTTTACAACTACAATTGTGAAGTGGGAGCTTTCACTTTGAATTTTGACTAACCACAGTTTGAAAAACATTTCTTAACAGTATCTTTGAAATGCTCTGGCTCTCATGAACATACATTTCATAAATTTTCCTCCAATGGTCACGCGAAAGTTGCTTCGTGGATCCCGGTTTTGGACGGTATTTATTAAGCAATAATAATCGTTGGCGGCTAATGAAAAGTTTAATTTGGTTTTGTTTTGATACAGCCTATTAGGGGGTATGGAGTGTCAAGAGTAGTGGATTCTTCTCACTCCAGCTTTAAGGAGGGTGACCTGATTTGGGGTCTCACGGGCTGGGAGGAGTATAGCCTTATTAGAAATCCAAGCAGCTCTTTTAAAATTCCAGACACAAGTGTGCCTCTCTCCTACTATACTGGAATTCTTGGTAAAGCCTCTGAAATCCTTCGGCAATCGATCTTATGTTTTCCTTAGAGTCGGAACAAAAGCAACTAAATGATAATTCGTTAAGCGTTTCTCATGATTTTTTTTGAAGAGTACTCTTCTCTTCCTTGCCTTTTTAATTTCAACTAGATGTCTTGCAGTGAATTATGCACTGGTTTGCTGCATTATAAACGTGTTGTGATGATCAAAGAACGAATTGAGTGTTCATATTACCAAATGCATTATGTTTTCGGAAAAGTTTAATTATAGTAGTCCGAGTGTTACTTGATTTTTTTCTCCCCTACATACAGTGTAAACAGGAAAAAAATGTAAAAAATGCTGGAAATTAGAAGTATATGATTTTCTTTCTCTCTGTTGCATGGCTTTGGCTGGGCATAGCAGCGTACAGGTGTGGGCGGCTGAGAAAAATCTTGTAGACAAGTAAAGAAGGAAGTTAGAATATATTATAAGAATAGATGTACTAACACATTAAGTACAAGACAAAGAGATTTTGATTGACTTGCCTTATACTTCAGCATTCGCGGTTGCACCTTTTCAAATCGGGTTTTCCACAGTGTACTATATATTGGTGACTTTTAATAAGAAATGGCTTGCAATCGATTCTTAAATCTTTTTTTTTTTTCTTTTTTTTTTTCTTTTTTTTTTTTCTTTTTTAACATTTTTAGCTTCTTGATTTTGCATCAACTTATTCTGTAGGTATGCCGGGCATGACTGCTTATGCTGGTTTTTATGAGATCTGCTCCCCGAGAAAGGGAGAATACGTCTTCATTTCAGCAGCATCTGGAGCTGTTGGTCAGCTGGTCGGGCAGTTTGCAAAGTTGTTGGGTTGTTATGTTGTTGGAAGTGCCGGGTCCAAAGACAAGGTTAGTATTGTCCGTCAAATATGTGATCACTGTCCAGTTAGACCTTTCATAATCATGGTTGTTTTTGCGTAATCAACAGAAAGTAGTCTATCAATGTCTCTGTAATATATGGTACGCACAGTCTTAATGTGATAATTCATATTACTGATATTTGCATGGGGCTGTTTCAATTGTCTGCTGAAGATTGAACTCTTGAAGAACAAGTTTGGGTTTGATGATGCTTTTAATTATAAAGAGGAGAAAGATCTGAATGCCGCTTTAAAGAGGCAAGTTTTCACCTTCATTTTTGTGCTTCCTGAGATTGATAGTTTTAAGTTCCTCCGATTAATGCAAGATGAATGTAAATATAAAAACGGGCTCTCAGAACTTTGGCTCTGAACTTACATTAGCAGCAAACAGATCCATCCTTTTCAAAACTATAGATATTTCAACTGATGTTCATACATACATCCCTCAACTTCATTGCACTAATCGTGCGGTGGTTTAGGTACTTTCCGGAAGGCATTGATATCTACTTTGAGAACGTTGGGGGAAAGATGCTTGATGCTGTGCTCCTCAACATGAGACTCCATGGGCGAATAGCAGTGTGTGGCATGATCTCTCAATACAACCTCGACCGGCCAGAAGGCGTGCACAACTTGTTTACCCTCGTGAGCAAACGAATACGCATGCAAGGATTTGTTGTTGTTGACTACTACCATCTCTACCATAAGTACCTTGACATGATCCTCCCATTAATCAAGGAAGGAAAGATTACTTACGTGGAGGATATAGCCCAAGGCCTCGAGAGCGGTCCTCGTGCACTTGTTGGGCTTTTCTCGGGTCGTAATGTTGGGAAACAGGTTGTGGCCTTAGCGCGTGACGATGATGTTTAGTTTTGTGTTTGTTCTCATGTGTTGAGTAAGCTTGAGGGAACTGTCCTGTCTTGTTTTTATAAAAAAAAAATAATGGTATAAAAAACACTATTACATAGACTAAGGGTAGACTAAGGGTGTGTCTGTATATAAAATAAGTCGATACATACTCAAAGTCTGCTTTAGGGTGCTACATCGGGTTGCACAGTGATGCTCCACTGTGAGTGTAACTCAAATGATTTAGGGCATTACTATTCACCGCCCCCCTTATTACTAGTCACCGCCCCCCTTGGACATTTTTGCCCTTTATTACTATCTCTCTCTACTCTATCTCTCTACTTTTTTTCTTTCG
>CACSLK010012206.1:3324361-3347894 GCA_902706635.1 Striga hermonthica | reverse complement strand
ACATGGTTAATCTTTAATGTCTTGCCGATGTCACAGTATTTTTTTGGTATTTTTTAAAAAATTTTTTGACGGTCAAAAGAGCCGTAGAAAAACGTAAGGAAAAAAAGTAGAAAGAGAGAGTAGAGAGAGATAGTAAAGGGCAAAAACGTAATTGGAGGGGGGCGGTGACTAGTAAAAGGGGGGCGGTAAATAGCAATCCACATGATTTATCATTTGAAACGCAATTTCGAAAACCATAAGGTCCAGGAATGTATTTAAACTTTTTAGATTATTTCAGTGCATCTATAGACCAATGTTTTGAGACCCGGACCGGCCTGCCGGGTCAACCTGGGGCCGGGACCGTTTCGGGTGGCTTGTTTGGACCGAGTAGCAAGAGACCCGGTCAAAACCAGGTCGACCCAGCCTTGACTTGGTTGGATCAACTTGGTTTGACCCAGTCATTAATTTTTATATTTTTTATTTTTGTTCACCTTTATATTTTTAAAAATTAATTTATGTATATATATATTTATGCAGCAACAACAGCAACATAGCTTTTTTGTCCCAAGCAAGTTGGGGTAAGCTAGAGATGAAACTTAAGTGAACCAATGGTAAGACAAACACAAAAATGGCTCAAAACAAAAGGAAGATAATAGAGCAAAAGAGAAATAAGCAAAAGTCACGGTTCTGACACGTTGATCGCTAGCCTTTAAGTGCTCCTATCCACCGTTAAATCTTTGGGAGATATTTCAATCTTTAAGGTCTCTCTTAACCGACTCTTCCGAAATGAGTTTAGGCCGACCTCTACCTCTCTTTATATCATCGACCCGCTGTAGAACTCACCTACGCACCTGTGCATCAGGAGGCCTCCGTTGGACATGTCCGAACCACCTCAATCGATGTTGAACCAATTTCTCCTCAATTGGAGCCACCCCGACCCTATCTCGAATATCCTCGTTCCGGATTCTATCCCTTCTTGTGTGCCCGCAAAACCAACGCAACATATGCATCTCTGCTGCACTTAGTTGTTGGACATGTTGCCTTTTTGTAGGCCAACATTCAGCACCGTATAGCATCGCTGGGCGAATCGCCGTCCTATAGAACTTACCTTTTAGCCTTTGTGGCACCCTCTTATCACAGAGAACGCCCGAAGCTTGACGTCATTTCAACCAACCGGCTGCAATTCTATGCCTAACATCTTCATCAATGTCGTCATCCTTTTGTAGCATCGATCCTAAATACCGAAAAGTCTCCTTCTTGGCCACCACTTGCCCGTCAAGGCTAACGTCACCATCATCATGTGTAGCCATGCTGAAAGCGCACGTCATGTACTCGGTCTTCGTCCTACTAAGTCTGAAGCCTTTCGACTCTAACGTGTCCTTCCACAGCTCTAACTTCTTATTTACCCCTGCCCTACTCTCGTCAACTAGCACCACATCATCAGCAAAGAGCATACACGAAGGGATATCACCTTGTATGTCCCTTGTGGCCTCATCCATCACCAAGACAAATAAATAAGGGCTCAATGTTGACCCTTGGTGTAGTCCTATTTTAATTGGGAAGTCGCTGGTATCGCCCCCACATGTTCAGACACGTCATCGCATCCTTGTACATAACCTTGATGAGGGTAATGTACTTAGATAGGACTTTGTGCTTTTCTAAGGCCCACCACATGACATTTTTTGGTACTCTGTCACAAGCCTTCTCAAGGTCTATAAAGACCATGTGCAAGTCTTTCTTTTGGTCCCTATATATCTCCATCAGCTGTCGTATTAGGAGAATCGCCTCTATTGTCGACCTTCCAAGCATAAACCCAAATTGGTTCTGGGTCACACTCGTCGCTTGTCGTAGGCGATGCTCGATAACCCTCTCCCAGAGCTTCATCGTATGGCTCATCAACTTAATCCCACGGTAGTTACCACAGCTTTTAACATCTCCCTTGTTCTTGAAGATCGGTACTAAAGTACTTCTCCTCCATTCATCAGGCATCTTGTTTGACCGAAAAATGAGGTTAAAAAGCTTAGTTAGCCATACTAACGCTCTGGCGCCCAGGCATCTCCACACCTCAACGGGGATACCATCAGTGCCCATTGCTTTACCTCCCTTCATCCTCTTCATAGCCTCTTCGAAGTACTTTCGCCATCTGTCCTTGATCTTCCCATCCTTCATCAGTGGCCTATCCGACCCATCCTTGATGCATTTGATTTGGTTGATGTCCTTTATTTTCCTCTCCCGAATCCTCGTCATTCTATAAATGTCCTTCTCCCCCTCATTCGTGCCTAGGCGCTGATAAAATCATCATAGGTCTGACCCTTCGCTACACTCACGGCACGCTTTGCAGCCCTCCTCGCTATTTTATAGCTCTCAATGTTGGTTGCACTCTTGTCAAGGTGGAGACGCTTGAAACACTCCTTCTTCTCCTGAATAGCTCTTTGCACCTCGTCATTCCACCACCAAGTGTCTTTCGTTTACTGCTTGTCTCCTCTACTCACACCAAGTACTTCTGCAGCCACCTTCCGAACACATGTTGCCATCTTTAGCCACATGTCATCTGCATCTTCTCTTTCTTCCGAAGGCCCCTCGCCTGGCATCCTATCGCTAAACGTCTACACTGCTTCCCCTTAAGCTTCCACCACTTCGTTCTCACGATCTTGACACGTTTGTCCAGGTGGACATGTTTCAGAATTGAAAGTCCGCCACCACCAGCTTATGTTGGGGGACAACACACTCCCCAGGTATCACCTTACAATCTACGCAAGCGCGTCTATCCTCCCTTCTTGCAAGGATAAAGTCGACCTGACTTGAGTGCCGTCCACTATGGAAGGTCACTAGGTGAGATTCCCTCTTCCTAAAGAGAGTGTCGTCCAACACACCCTCCCCCTCTTCGTTCCTACTACCTACCAAAACCCTCCGTGCACTCTCTCGAAACCTACATTAGTCGCACCCACATGGCTGTTTAGGTCTCCTCCTACGAAAAGCTTCTCGCTGGCAGGCACCGTACTAACCAAGGTCTCCAGATTCTCCCAAAATTGCCTCTTGGCGCTCTTACTAAGACCTACCTGAGGGGCATAGGCACTGATCACATTCATGGTCAAATCTCCAACTAACAATCGGACTAGGATAATCCGGTCGCCTTGCCTCCTAACATCTACAACTCCATCCTTAAGGCTCCTATCGATCAAGATCCCTACACCATTCCTACTCGATGAAGCCCCAGTGAACCAAACTTGAAGCCAGTATCCTTCACCTCCTTCGCCTTCTGTCCCTTCCATTTAGTCTCCTGGACGCATAGGATATTAACATGCCTCCTAGTAGTTGTATCGACTAGCTCACGTAGCTTACCCGATAGGGACCCTACGTTCCAACTACCTATACGGACCCTAGTTGGTTAGAGTAGCTTCCTTGCCCTTCGCACCCGTCGAGAGAGATGCGAAGACTCTTGCTCATTTTCCACTACACTCGGGCGCCGATGTAGCGCGCCACTAAGGAAATAACGATCCGGTCCTTTTAACACCATGCCAAACCACGACATGGCGCATCACCGAGGGGGGGACGACTCGGCCCTTGACCATTTGACACCATACCCAGGTTCCGGTATGGCGCGTCGGTAAGAGGGTTACGCCCCAACGAATTTCTCATGTGTTTCATCTCCATAGAACGGCTAGGTTTTACGTTAGCTCGCTAAGCCTATCGCAACCCTCCACCTTTACCAGGGTTTGGGACCTGCTATGTTGGGATACCATAGGCGGAGCTATATATATTTATGTGAGAAATATTTATGATATAACTAGTGTATATCCGGTGTGCTGCACGACTCATATTTTAAACCTTTTTTTTAGATTTAATTTTAAAATAATTATTATATTTTTCATATCTCATCTTTTATGGAAATAAAATAAATACAAACAATGAAAAATGTATATTATTAAACACTTCTCTTTATACAATACTTTTTATTTAAGGAATATTATTAAATCTTACGGTTTTGATATTTTTTTTAAATCAATTATCCAATATATGATTGTTAATGTACAAAAAATAATGGAAAGATTCCAGACTTTAAAGTAAAGATATTTTTATTTTTTTTACAAATAAAAATTATCCATTTTTTTTTTTAATTTCAGAAAAATTTGGCAAGTTGTTAGTGAGATAAATCGAGTTATACAAATGATTAATTACTTAAAATATTATACATATTATATTTTAAGATATACAATTATATAAACGTGGATAAAAATATATTTTCATAATTAGTTTGTTAGGAATGTGATTACATGAAAGTTAAGATAAAATAAAATATAACCAAAAAATCTGCTTGTTGTCTTTTTCCTTAAATGTTTGACTTTAAGAATCTAATAACCAAATTTAGATTATATTACATAAGGAAAAAAATAAATAATAATGTTTATGAATATATTTCAAAATTTAGTTTCGAATTTCAAATAAGTAAATGACGGAATAATTCAAATTTGTTTTCAAAAAGTTTTTAAAGTGTTTAATATTCTGTAAGTATACTCGTAAGAATAATCTTACTATTTTAATTTGAATTTTTTTTCGCAAGTTTGTTAATGAGATAAATTCGGTTAGACAAAAGATTATTTAGTTAAAATATTATATTAATTGGATTTTGAAAATTCTGGTTAGAGAAATGTAATTATATTAATCTATATCTATATATATATATATATATATATATATATATATATATATATATTAGATTATTTTTTAAATAGTAACCATTTTCCCCAAAAAAAATCTATTTACTATATGAGGAAATTAATAAAGTAAATTACCGTACAAAACGAGTGAACTTTAGTTTGGTATGAAAATAGGGATCTTCTAGGGACAGGTAGTGTTGTACATAACTGACATCAGGTAGTCCACTTTATTACCATTAGATTGAGTGAAGATTGAATATCAACCATTGATTTCATGTACAAACTATGTACAATGAAAAAAAAAGAAAATTTTTTGCTTTGTAAATGGATTTGTACACTTGTACAAGCGAAAAACCTATTTTACCCTTACTATTACTTAAAATATAAATAAATTATAATTTGATGTTTCTATTTATTTTGAAAGTCTTATCTTTATCTAATTTATATATCAGTCCTTTATGTTTTGTACTTATTATTACAATCCATTATCTAAATGTTCATCTTTTTTATTTTTTTTATCTGTAGATTTTTGTTCATCCATCGTTCTTCATCATCGCCATCGTTCTTCATCATCGCCATCGCTTATTCCTTCGATTCCACCGGCGAAAACTTCGCATCCCCTAATTTCGATTAACAAAAGACCAATCCGTTCAGGTAATTGTTGTTCGAATCAAATGGTGAACGAAATCAAACACCAATATTTGGTACAAAAAGAATTCCTAAAAACTCTTGGATTTCCGATATTGTTTGTTATTCACTGATGAATATTAGATTTAATTGTCGGTCATTTTCCTAATTTTCCCTTCTGCAATTGAATTCCTTTTATTATCTTAGCATTTGGAAATTTGGAGATGATATATTTATTTTCATTTCATATTAGAGTAGGTAGATTTGATGAACGAAGAATTAATGTTGTTTATGTTCTATCCTTAAGTAGCACAGTATATGGTTGTTGGAATGCCTCACCCTTGAGTACACAGATGATCAATTTTCCCTCTGTTAGAAATGCATTGATTCGAGGAGTGGCAACTCATGATGATTCTATTTTGCCTATTTGCTGTTAGAAGAGCACTTGATGAAGCCTAGAAACACAAGTGGAAGTATATTCATTTCAGTGTGTGTAGATGAATAAGAGTTGGTGCCTTTGTTTAACAACTTTAAGATATCCTACATTTCCTTTGTTGATAATTTAATCTAATGTGTTTGTAAAACTTTATAAATAGATTTGCACTTCTAAGAAGTCTCATTTTCACTTTAGGCAAATTACAAGTATCTTGCGCTTGTTACATGAAGAAGCAACACAGCCGGTAATATAACAATGGCGATTGGAGATGATGCAAACTATGTGGGACAAGATCTGGAAGCTTAAAGTGACACCCAAAATGAAAAGCTTCAATTGGAGATGCTGGTATGGATCGCTGAACACAAATGGTCAGTTGCTGCACAAAAAGATCAAGGTTTATACTATCTATTGTATTTGTGGATAATGAGGACTTTGAACATATCAAGGTTTTTGAAGATACTGAGGAGTTTGAACATGTTCTCCTTACATGTCTGAGGTTTGTGAATTCTTGTGTATGATTATCGTAGCTTGTAGTTGGTCCATTTGTTTTGGTTGATATATTGCTCGAATTGTAATATATTGTTGAAGTTGGGAAAAAAAATATGTCAGGTGTTCCTGTCCATATTTTGCGTGTAATTGTTGTACATGTCACTTGCCAACCCAAAATTTCAATTTTGCATGTACATTGTGTACATTCATTTACATTTTAGACTATTGCAACATACGGATGTTGTACAACAAAATTGTAAACAAGTTCAGAGTCGAAAGAATCAAAACCGTATAGATTTCTTGTACAAAAAAAAAAAAATGTATAGATGACAACCAGCAAAATAACAATAAAGTACCATCAAACAAATAAAAACATTATATAAACTGGCAAAACTGGATTATATATAGCCCCATTGAACATTATATAAACTGCAGTGCAAGGTACATAATGAAAAAAAAAAAAAAAAAAACAAAACAAATTGAAGTTATTATGTTCAACCATCGACATCCACCTTCACCATAACCTACAAAAGCAATTGACATTGTTTAAAAATCTACATCGAAAACCAAACCATTGCCCTCAAGTTCGAATTTCCTAAATGTGATAGTTCTTCCTTGAACTATTTGAGCATATTGGATGAAAGGCTTCAACCCTTTGAAGATGTGTTTGATCCCTTCTTTTTTCATATCAACGATCCATTGCTTGTCCCCACTCCGAATACGGACAGATTCAACTTCATCATATTTTCCCATCAACTCTTGATTCCAGAATGTAGATGGAATTGTCTGTTTGACAAATTTAAAAAAATTTGCATTAATAAAATTCAACAATATCATTTACAAATGTAGCATGCAAGAAAATGAATTAAAAAATTTAGATATTTGCAAGTACATATTTGTTACCTGTCGTCCGCGGGTAACTAGAGTCATAGACGCTTTGAAACGGAAAGAAAGAAAGAAAGAAAGAAAGAGGCCGAAATCAGTGCTAGAATTATATTTGACAAAAATAACATTTTCCATTTCAATTTTGTTTTTATTTATTCAATTAAATTTGATGGCATAATCCTTAAAAATAACAGATTGAAATGTTTGGTTGAACATTTTCCGAGTGCTTGCAATATATGTTAACCGTTATATTCCAATCCGAATTTGAAATTTAGATGAATTTATATTAATTGATTATTAGCCAAGCATTTGGTAGCATAATTTTATTTTCAAATTAAGATAAAAGAATATTGACAAATATATGTTTTCTTTAATGTGCTGGATAATCTGTAGCCATTCAATGTTTTAAAAATGTAAAATATCATTCTCCATGAAAGTTTAATTATTGAAATTATTAATTTCCAAATCAACTTTAAATGATAAAATTTTACCAATTAATAATTTTCAAATCATTCTCCAAATCAACTTTAAATTCATTTTAATGAATGAAACTATATCAATTTATATTTATACTTATTATTCACATAAGTTTTAAAATGATAAAATTGTACGGGTCTCACCTAGTCAAGTGCCATATGGCGTCCGCCTCGGCGCCTAAGGCGTCCGCCTTTCGCGTTAGTCGTCGCAGGCGTCGCCATCCAGCCTTAGGCGGTCGCCATACGCCATGCGGCGGTCCTCCTTCTTTTGCTTGCATGTGGTGGTCCCCTGCTTTATTTGTTTGCATATAAAACAGAGCAGATAGCACATCACATGGGTACAACTGTTGCTTTGTCTACTTGCACTTTGATTTGTACTAGATCACATGGGTATAGTTGTAATTTGCTACTTTGTGTGGTGTCCTATGCCTCTATAATAACACTGCATATTTATGCCTATAATTGGCTATATTAAGGTTGGATTGACATTGAATTTTTATTGGTATTATATATTAAATTGTTTATATGGCGTCGCCTAGGCGATCGCCATATTCGCCTAGGCGTCCGGAAGGGGGTCGCCCGCCTCGCCTCGCCTTACCCCCTTTAAAACTATGATTGTACCAAAATTATTATGTTAATAACTTTATAGTTAAATCAATTTTTGAATAAGAATTTTGAAATAACACTTATTTTAAAACGAATATTACTTAAATTATTATATGTTCACCGCACGGGTAGTGTATTTGTTATTATGCGATTTGTAACAACACTTTAACAGTAGTTATAGTTAAACAATATCGACGATTTGAACGTAAATCATGTGTAAAGTACTCAACAATGGCCCCGGTCCGAGGTGAACCAAGGTGAAAAGCTTTCGAGAGCTGTTTCGTGTTTCATAATAATGAAGATGTTCAGGTCGGGAGTCGAATCCCGTACAAGTACCATTAGCTAACTATTTATAGTAACTTTTTGGTATATACACCGGGATCCGTGCGTTTGTTTTTTCCATAAAGTTACTTTTGATGGGCGGCAGAGCCAGTGGGCCCTACATAAATGATAACAAATCTCGTGGAGTGTGAGGGGCGTGTAGGCGCCTTGTCACCTGCTTTAGGAGGTGACGACCTCGGTTCGTGTTGACCTCGGTTTGGAGTGACCTCGGTGGGTATAGATCACTTTGGTCTTTTATGGTTGTACCGGTTTATTGTGTGAACCGGTATGACTTCGGGTCACGTCGGTGTGGGAGTCAAATTCGCTTAAGATGCTGTTCAAGGTCCTTAATTGTGTTTTACCGAGTCGAATGATAACAGAGAGGCCCCCAATATCGGTGAGCATACGGAGTGATGGTCACCGGTATTGCAAGCAAAACAGAAACGTCGAGTCGGTGGGAAATTGGAGGCTGGGCATTCTCTGTCCTCTGTATTCCGATGTTCCTGAGGTAACCGGAGTGGGTCATCTGTTCCAAAGTGAAAGCTAGCTTCCGAGGTGGATACACTTGGTAAAATTTGGGCAAATCATGGATGATTCTTAAGATGACTCGAAGAAACGTAACGGTCGAACATATTAAATGTATAATGCGAAGAGTTGCACCGTAATGACTTTAAGTTCAGTAACGGCTACTTGAATAAAATAACGGCCACTTGGTTGCACTGTTTGGGAAAGAAGAGTCACGTCGATTACACGTGTTGTCGATTGGGAATGCTAACGGTCCGAAATTAGGGCTTATAAATAGGGCACCGGGATTTCTGATCGACTTTTCTTTATTTTCGCTTCAATTCTTGAGTTTTTGCAAATAGTAATCTTGCTGTCGAATATTCTTTGCGAATTTGAGAACTATTTCTTGTGCGCTACATGCTTGCTGAATCTTTTGGTAAGTTTCATCTTCAATTTTTATTTGCTTCTTTGTTTTATCTTGTTTGTATTCAATGGCATCGAAAGGGAAGGGTAAAGCTGTGGCAAGTTCTTCGAGTACCGAGTCGGTTCCATTGGAGGTATATCATGACTCGGAACTGGTCGAATTAGCTTTTGAGTATTATCGGTGGGATCCGATGTTGGTGGGACATTTAGACATCAAGCCCGACGATGAAGATGGTGACTGTGTGGTCGAGGAGAACGCGGCTGATATCGAGGTGCCTCATTGGAGGAGGCCGGTGAAGAAATGGCATGATCCCGCCGTCGATTTTTAGGGCGAGCCAAGCATCTTGACCGATGCCGATGTAATGATGCTTCGAGAGCAAATTCAGATCCCACCCTCGGTGAAGATTTTTGCACCTTACCCGGGGGAAAGGATTACCAGCCCTCCTCCGGGTTGTGTTGGAGTTTTCGCTGAGAGTTTGAGGTCGGGACTAAGATTCTCTTTGCCGAATTTAATCACGGAGTACCTCCGAAGCTGGGGGCTACCATTGTGCCAAATTACTCCTAATAGTTGGAAGAAGATAATTGGGTTAATGGTGTTGTTGCACGAGAGAGGTGAAGGTCTGCCATCGTGTGACGAGATGAGGAGTATTTTTGCCTTTAAGCAGAGTCCGAAGAGGAGAGTTGCGGAATCCTCGTGCTGTTTCTTTGCCGGAGCGAAACCGCATCATGGTCTTAAGGTCGGTGAGATAATAACCGACATTCCGGAGACTCTTCATGGTTTCCAAGAGGAGTGGTTATGGATCGGAGGAGAATGGCAATCCGAAAGCTTTTTCCATGAATCTCGGATCGATGGGATGACAATCCCGATGTTTATTCATTCTGGAGCGAGTGAGTTTATTTTATTCTGTATTGTTTGTATATTTTTCTGATTTCGATATTGTTCTTTGTACTAACAGGTCGGTTCTTTGTAGAAAAAGAGACAAAGCAGAAGAACCGAGGTTGAGTCCGGAGTTCGGTGGAAAGTTGCTCACACTCGCCAACTTGGACAAAGATTTACGAGATTATCGCAAACTCGTGGTAGATCCAAAGCTTGAAGCTGCTGGTTTATCTCCCGGAGTCTCTACTTCGAAATTTGACCCTGGTAAGGGAACTTTAATGTCTGGCGGCTTTGCCAATATTTCAATATACGTAAAATAGTTGTTGGTAACTTTGATCTTTTTACGTCTGAATGCAGTATATTATCCACTCCTCGGATTCTTGGGCTATCGCACTGTTAAAGAAGCTAAAGACTTTAGGCGCAAATATTCGAACAAAGATTTGCAGTCCAAGTTTGGCAAAAGCCGAGATTTATGGTTAACCAACATTATGAGGAGGGATATAGTTCGCGCTTTGTTGAAGAGAACTGCTGGTCAAAAGAATGCTGGTAAAAAATCGATCGAAGCGGGATCAAGCGTGACTTCGGCTGCCGTTTCAAGAAGTCCGAAGTCTCTGCAGGAGGTGACAACTACCGAGGTGCCGCCAGTTGTGAATGCTGTTGCGATCAACCAAGCAGAGCCCGAGCCTAATGTGATAGGAACCGAGGTGGTCGTAGTTGAGTTACCGCACTCCGAGGTGCAGAGAGATGAACCAGAGAAGTTATCATCTCCTCCGAAGTCTGTGGAGTCTACTCAGCCGGAGAGAAGGAAGAAGAGAAAGTTGGTAAAAATGTCCGACGTGGGGGCTTCTTCTGGAGCAGAGAGGAGGTCGAAAAAGAAACATGACTCCGGTCGTAGAGCTGTGGAAAGGGGGGTCGATGAGTCACCCTTATTTGAGAAATCGTTCGTATCAATTGATGAGGAGAGGGCTGCCAACGTCAAGGTGCCCGAAGGTGTTGTTGAGGAGTGGTTTACCACTTTTCAATCCGTTAAGTCTCCGCACATGTCTTCAAGAATTGACATGCCGGAAAATGCTAAAGGTGCAGCACGGGTGCCGTTGATGGTGTGGGACCCGAAGTCCGAAGTGGGCGTTCCTCCTTATCAAGTGCAGATAAACTGAGCTATGCCAAGGCGTGCCTGGGCCGGGCTCTAGTTAGTCTGGTGGCTGCTGAAGACGATCACAGCCGAATCGCGGCACAATTGGATGGGAAGAAAGACACCATTGCTGCACGAGATGCCGCGATTATATCTTTGAAGGAAGAGATGGCCAAAGTTGAGGCTGACATGAAGGAGAAACTTTCCGAACAAACTGTGCAGTTGGAGGTGGCGCAGACTGATATCTCAGCTTTGTCCGAGGAGAAAAAGGCCTTTCAAATCGAGGTGGCTGAACTTAAGGCGCGCCTTGCTTTCGTCGAGCAGCATTCCAAGGCTTTAGAAGCCAAGGCTGAGGAGACTGAGAGGAAACTGTCAGAGGAGAAAGAGGAGCGTGAGAAGGCTCAAAAAGAATGTGCCAAGGTCCGTGAACTCTGGGCCGACAGCGAGATGCACATCAAGCTGAGATGGCTAAGTTGGAAAGAGAGAAATCGGAATATGGGGAGTTCATGTATGAGAACGGTTTTCAAGCTGGGAAAGGCTCGGTTCGCGAGATTGCAGCTGTCCAAGCTGGTGATGAGGAGGCTGCGGGCGATGCTGGTGCCGAAGTGGAGGAAGAAGTCGGCCCCGATTTGGAACTTGAGATGAACATCTGTCTAACACTTCGGTGGGTCATCGAGCGTTATAATGCGGGTTACTACGACATGGATGAATTTCGCCTCTTCTTATTTCGCAAGCTCGAAAAATATGGCTTCGACATGGAGATAAAAGGGATGCACGTAGAGGCATATGAGGACGAGCGAGAGTTCTGTGAATGGATGCTCCGTCGTTCTGAAGAAGCAGTTCTGAATCCCGACTTGCCTCCACTTACTGAAGAAAGGGCGGCTCTTCTCCGACGTGCCTATGTCAATATGATTTTGGAAAAGGAGAAGGAAAAAAAAAAAGGAATTGGCCGACATATATATTTCAACCCTCACCGATGTAGAAGTCGAGCAAAACTTTGACGACATGACTCCTGAGCAGATTCGCAGCAATGTCGAGGCTTATATTGAGGAAAAGGCCAAGTCGACGGACAAAGAGGTTGAGATTATCAAAGTCATTACGCCGGCTGGGGATCAATCTGATGAGGTGCGAGATCCGCGTGATGACTTTGTCCCAGTGTCGAATGAGGCTATTGAGACTGCAGCTAAGGCAAAGGAAGTGGCGGTCTTGGAACGATTATCCACCAGGTTGGAAGTCGGAGAAAGCAGTGGTGTTGGCCTCGATGCCGAGAAGAAGAATGATGTTGCCTGAAGTCTTGTAGTGTTTTTATTATTGCGTTTTTAGTTTATTATTTTCGAAGTATGTAATCGGGGTGCCAGTATATTGACATCCTTAGTAGGAAATATTTAACTTTGAATTTTCCCGACTTAATAAAAATATGAATTGGATGTATTTGCGTAAGTTTTCCTTTTTGATTCGCGCTGTTCAGATTTCAGCGAATTTTAGACCAAGTGTACTGAACTCGGTGCGGATTTAAACAAGCTGCCTCAACTCGGATTTATTTATATCATTAGCCGAGTTGTGGTTTTGTTTTTGTAAAAATGATTTCCGAGTTCTACTTTGATCTATTTCAGCGAATTCGGCCGCTAGCGCAAGTCGGTATGCGAATTTATTAAGAATTCACAAAACTTAACGCATTTCGAGCCGTACGTAAAAAAAATAGGGTTCACCGAACTTCGTCTGAGTTCGATTATGGAATGGCCCCAACCGATGTGTTTGTTTACGTTCGGTGATTATCGGGGCCCGCCAAATCATGTTTGCTGAAGTGACGTTGACGAGCTTCAACCCCAACCAAAACATGCGTAGGAATTGGATAGATTACGGGGTATCAGCAAGACCGAGTGTCGCAATGCTTACATCAGTGCAAAATATACATAGAACCGAGTTTTAAGATGTTTTACATCGGTACCGAGTTGTTGCTCGGATTTCAAAAGGGGAAGTTTTTGAACTTTCATTACATCAAAAGAGTTGCGAAGCAAAAGTCAGGTCCGTTCAAAAGGAGAATCAGCTTCTCGACTTCGGATCATTCATTGATAGAACTTCTTTAGAAAAACGGCATTCCAAGGATCTTGATGCGGAGTTCCATCAGGATGAGCTATTCGGTAGGCCCCATGGGGCAAAACTTCAATGATCTGGAAAGGTCCCTCCCATTTTGGTTTCAACGGACCGGGGTCAGGCCCCATTATACGTTTAAGGACTAGATCGCCCACCCGGAATGATTGTGGCTTAAATTTAGAATTGACGTACCTCTCGCTTCTATGTTTGTAAGTGGCATTTTTGAGTTCGGCACGGGTACGATGTTCTTCAAGTAGGTCCAGATTAGCTTTCAAGTTATCCGAGTTGGATTCTTCGGTAAAGTGGTGAATTCGGTAGGTTGGTTCACCGAGCTCGACCGGTATCACAGCTTCTGAGCCGTAGGTTAATGAGAACGGAATTTCGCCAGTGGACGTCCTAGTAGTTGTTCGATAAGCCCACAGAACGTGTGGCAATTCTTCAGGCCAAGCTCCTTTGGCGGCATCAAGTCTGACTTTGAGACCGTTTTTCATGAGTTTATTGACAGCTTCGACTTGGCCGTTGGATTGGGGATGGTAGGGCGACGAGAAGAAGTGTTTAATGTTATATTCTTCGCAAAGGGACTCAAGTCGCTTGCCTTCAAATTGTCTACCGTTGTCGGTAATGATGGAGTTCGGTACTTCGAAGCGGCAAATGATGGATTTCCATACAAAGTCGACAACTTTCTATTCGGTTATCGTGACTAACGGTTCGGCTTCAGCCCATTTAGTGAAGTAATCAACCGCTACAATGGCAAATCGGACGCCTCCTTTTCCGGTTGGTAGGGGACCTACTAGATCGATCCCCCATTTGGCGAAAGGCCATGGACTGTAAATTGATTTAAGCTCTTCGGGAGATTGATGAATGTTGGGTGCGAATAATTAGCACTTCAGACATTTCCGGACCCATGTAGCGGCGTCAGCTTTCAGCGTGGGCCAATAGTAACCTTGTCGTAAAATCTTATACGCCAAAGCTTGTGCACCGGGATGACTTCCACAGATTCCTCCGTGCACTTCTTCGAGAACATAGATTGCTTCGGATTCATTTAGACACTTCAAAAGTGGGACAGAGTATCCTCGTTTGAATAAAATTCCGTTATCCAGTGTATACCAGGCTGCTCGAATCCGGAGTGCACGAGCTTCTTTTGGGCTTGAGGGCCCCGGTTTCTAAGTACTGAATGATAGAATCCGTCCAAGTCGGAGATTTTTGCGATGTCACTGGATCCAGTACCGCGACCTCGGGAAGGAAGGTTGACGGTTGCTCTTGTTGTCCGACTTGGACATACTCCACGCTCTCCATCCCGGTGTTTGAGGCTAAACGAGACAGGGCATCTGCTTGAACATTAAGAGTTCGTGGAATGTGCTCTACATCAACAGAAAACTTTGATAACTTCTATTTTGCTAGGGATAAATACGGTGTTAGCCGAGGTTCTTTGACTTCGTATGAGCCATGAATTTGGTTGACAAGGAGTTGAGAGTCTCAGAAGACTTTGAGATGTTTCACATTCATGGATTCAGCCAAATTCAGTCCGGATAGCAAAGCTTCGTATTCGGCTTCATTGTTGGTTGCTGGGAAAAGGAATTTCACTGAATCGATTCTCTGGGTTCGCCAAGACTATTCCTGCGCCTGCTCGGTTTGCTGTTGAAGAACCGTCGATGTAAAGAACCCACGGCTGGTTGTCATCATGAACTTCTATGGACGGGGTGAATTCAGCGATGAAATCGGATAGGGCCTGTGCCTTGATCGCGGTCCTCGGTTGGTAATAGATGTCGAATTGTCCGAGTTCAATTGCCCATTTTATCATGCGCCCCGAGGTGTCAGGTAGATGCAAGACCTGTCGCAGTGGATATGAAGTGTGAACAGATATAGAGTGTTCTTGAAAATAAGGTCGCAATTTCCGAGCAGCGATAACAAGTGCGAATGCCAATTTTTTCATCGGGGGATAACGCAACTCAGCATCATGTAAGGCCTTGCTGACATAGTAAATCGGTGACTGTAACAATCCTTCTTCACGTACCAAGACGGCACTAATGGCCGACTCACTGACTCCGAGGTACAAGAACAGCATCTCCTCGGGTTTCGGTTTTTGTAACGTCGGGGGAGAGGCGAGTGTTTCCTTGATGCTGATGAGGGCTTTTTGACACTCTTCGGTCCATTCGAAGCGTTTTCCTTTTTTGATTGCTTCGAAAAAAAGGTTTGAAACGATCTGTGGATTTGGAGATGAACCGATTGAGTGCTGCAAGTCGGCCAGTTAGGGCCTGAACACCCTTGACCGAGGTCGGGGGGGTTAGATCTTGAATGGCTTTTATCTTGGCCGGGTTGGCTTCAATTCCACGTTGGCTGACCATATATCCCAAAAATTTTCCAGACTCGACTCCAAAGGTGCATTTCTTGGGATTCAAAACCATGGAATAAGATCGGAGGATATTGAACATGTCCTGAAGGTATGTTATATGATCAGAAGCGTGCACCGACTTGACGAGCATGTCGTCTACATAAACTTCTGTATGACCTATTAGATTAGCAAACATCTTGTTGACAAGACGCTGATAAGTGGCCCCAGCATTTTTTAATCCGAATGGCGTCATGGCATAACAGTACAGGCCCCGCGCCGAATAAAACGAGGTGTGTTCCGAGTCTTCGGGATCCATAGGAATTTGGTTATAACCGGAGTAGGCATCCATGAAGCTCATCAACTCATGTCCCGATGTGGCATCAAATATATAATCTATATGCGGGAGCGGGTAACTGTCTTTTGGGCACGCCTTGTTCAAGTCGGAAAAGTCGATACACAGCCTCCACATGCCATTGCTTTGACGAGAACGGGGTTTGAGACCCATGTCGGATACTTGGCCTCTTTAATGAACTTGTTGTCGATGAGTTTCTTAACTTCCTCTTCCAACGCTTTCTGACGATCCGGTCCCAATTTTCTTCATTTTTTCACAATTGGCCGGACAGTTCGATCGAGGTTTAATTTATGGCTGGCGACACCGGGATCGATGCCCTTCATGTCTTCGTGCTTTCAAGAAAAAACGTCAGAATTATGTTTGAGAAATGAGATAAGTTCTGACCGGAGAGGCTCTTGAAGATGACTTCCAATGCGCAACAATTTGTGGAAGATCGGTTCGTCGATATAGATCAATTCTACGTCTTCTCCAGGTTCGGCTCGGTCACTTCGGCTTTTTTCTTTGAATTGGGCCCTTGGGTCCAACTCGTCTTCTTCAAGGAGTGGCTCCTTTCCAGGCCGTCTACCTCGGTATTAAGATAAGGGATCCGAGATGGGAGGAACAACGGCGTTGTGGTTCGGTTCCTCGGAAACTGTGTTGTCCGAGGTGTTCTATTGTGGGGAACTTTCATCATTACCCGAAGTGGTGGAATAGACTCCTCTGGATGGTATGAAAGTAACGAGTTCTCGAGCTTCTCTTTGATCTCCGAAATGTGTCCCTTCTCCTTGTGTAGTCGGGAATTTCAACGCATAGTGAAAAATTGGAACTGCGGCTCAGAGCTTGTACAGAGCTGTTCTTCCGATGATCGCATTATATTCGTTGTTGATGTCGAGAATTTTAAAAGTTTCCATGACGAGCTTGGTGACATTCTCCAAAGTGCCAAATCTGACAGGTAAAGTGATCTCGCCGATGGGCTTTGAAATATTTCCATTAAACCCCTGTATTTGATCATTACAAGGTCGGATATCCGCAGGGTCAAGTCCCATTTTGTCAAAATCTTTTAGCATCAAAATGCTTGAATAGGCCACAGTGTCGACCATAACACGATGTACTGGGATTCCACATATAGGGACGGTAATGACAAGTGTATCAGAGTGAGGATGAGCAAAATGATTCGCATCCTCCATATTGAAGGTTATGGGACAGTTCCGATTATTGAGGATGTCTCTCAAATCGGTGGTGTACACTTGTTTGCCGGAGTTTTATGCTTGTCGGGCGTAGGCCTTGATTTGTCGACGAGATAAGGTACTCCGGGTGTTGTTGGTGTTTACACGATGGACGGTGATTTGCATCGGGCTAGGAGATCGGCTTCGCTTACGTCCTCGGGAAGTTCCAGCGGAGTTAGAATTGAGTGTTTCCGAGGTGAACATAAATACTTCCTTGTCTCCTTGTCGGATGCGTTTTGGCATAACACCTCGATCCTCCTCGTCGTCTTCATCATAAGATTCAATTTGACGCCCTGGCCCTCGTTTTTTGGGGATCGGTATTGCGATAAAACTTCCTGAGCTGCGGATGACCGAATAAATGCAACAAAGCAGCTAACAAACTCAAACATTCATCAGTATTGTGCCCGGGCGATTTATGATAATCGCAATATCGAGATTTATCTAGTTTCTCTTCTGGCATCCGAAGTGGTTTGGGATCGGGAAAGATACCTTTCCCTTTGATTTCTTCGTATATGGTGGCAGCCCCGGTCGAATACACAGTCTGATAACTGGATTTCACGTCAGTGGCATACTGTTTCCGGGCTGCTCGAACTTTAGGATCGTTGGGATCTCCTCGTGGAGGTCCCCTAATTTGAGTCTTATTTTGCTTGTCGAAAAACTTGTTTTTCTTTTTCTCGTCGGTTCCCGCCTTAGATGACTTCGGGTTAAAATTAAAGTCGGGGACCGACATGGCTTCCTCGGCTATAATGTGTTGCTGAGCTCGGGCAAGAAATTCTTAAAAGGTGTTGGGTTTATTTTGACACAACGTCCAACGAAAAATGGAGTTTGGTTTCAACCCAGCGATTGCCATAACGAGCAGAGTTTCAGGATGACAGGGCTCCATATTTTGAACTCGGTCATTAAATCGTGCGATATAATCCTTGACGCTTTCATCGTCTTTATGAGTCACATTAGCAAGAGATTCTTTTGGAATCAGACAGACAGACTTGGGCCCCGATGAAATGAGATCGAAAAGCCGACCTCAATTGTTGCCACTTCCAAATAGAATGAGGGGGGAGAGAGTGGTACCATTTTTGGGCCCGAGGCCCCAGCGTGAGGGAAAACATACGACACCGAAGTGCGTCTGAGGCCCCATGCAGGTCCATCCACGATGTGTAGTGACCGAGGTGTGAGTCGGGATCCGAGGTCCCATCATATAACCCGATTTAGGGAAATTTAACTTTTTCGGGTACAGGTTCCGAGGTGAGCTCTGGCGTAAGAGGGGAATCAGCTTCCAGGTACACTTGCGCCGAGGTCGAGGTCCATCGTGGAGGATCTTCAGGCATCCGTTGCCGACTTTCCAATTCGGCGATCCTTCGTTGTAATGTTTTGAGTTCGGATGATTCCTGGCGAGCACAATTTCTCTCAATCTGCTGACGAAGGTCGGTTTGCACCGGATTGGAGGTAATCTGGTGCCGTGTTTGTGGTGGCGAATGCCGTGAATGTCCAGACTGACTCTCGGCGATTTCTTCGTGAGGATTTACAAGGGGAGCACTCCCGACGTCGGCGTGGCGTGTTGTCTGCTCCGGATGCGGCTGCGACGTCTGGCTACGGGGTTGAGATGTAGCATGGGATGTAGTTCTTCCTTCGTTTTGTCGCCCTGGCTAATTCCGCTGATTGGCGGGAGTTGTGGGTATTATCGAATGACCCGGTGCAATTGTTGATGTTCCGGGAACGGTCTGAGCCATCAGGGCGGCAAACCCACGTGCAAACTCTAGATTTTAAAACAACACCGCATAATCTGGCACGTTTGGCACCGCAGCTTGCCGTCGGGTAGATTGGTCGGCACTACGGCTGTGGCCATCTCGCGACGCGCGACGTTCAGAATGAGACATAGCAACAACGATGGATGTGGGTCACAACACAAGAATTGGAGATTAACCTCAAATCACTTATGAGGCCCTCCTTCTAGCGCCAAACTGTTGTTATATGATTTGTAACAACACTCTAACAGTAGATATAGTTAAACAATATCGACAATTTGAACGTAAATCATGTGTAAAGTACTCAATAATGGCCCCGGTCCGAGGTGAACCGAGGTGAAAAGCTTTCGAGAGTTGTTTCGTGTTTCATAATAATGAAGATGTTCAGGTCGGGAGTCGAATCCCGTACAAGTACCATTAGCTAACTATTTATAGTAACTTTTTGGTATATACATCGGGATCCGTGCGTTTGCTTTTTCCATAAAGTTACTTTTGATGGGCGGTAGAGCCAGTGGGCCCTACATAAATGATAACAAATCTCGTGGAGTGTGAGAGGGGCGTGTAGGCGCCTTGTCACCTGCTTTAGGAGGTGACGACCTCGGTTCGTGTTGACCTCGGTTTGGAGTGACCTCGGTGGGTAGAGATCACTTCGGTCTTTTATGGTTTGTACCGGTTTATTGTGCGAACCGGGATGACTTCAGGTCACGTCGGTGTGGGAGTCAAATTCGCTTAAGATGCTGTTCAAGGTCCTTAATTGTGTTTTACCGAGTCGAATGATAACAGTATTAATTTTAAAAGATATTTTACATAATTTTGTACAATTTAAATTTTAAAATTTTTAATAAATATAATATAGGTAAATTTTATTACATATTGATTCTATATTTTTGACTTACAAAAATTATTTAATGAGGTTTTTATTTATAAATATTAATGAATATCACTTACTCGTGCATCGCACGGGATTCGTACGAGTTAGTTTGTTAAAATGTAATTATATTGAAGTTAAAATAAAATTAAATGTAACCAAAAGATCCACTTGTGATCTTTTACTTTAAATGTTTGAATTTAAAAATCTAATAACCAAATTTGGATTATATCTCGTAAGAAAAAATAAATAATAAATATTTTATTAAAGATATAATCAATAATATTTATCACTTAGATTATAAATAATAAACCTTTACACGTAAGCAAAATATAAATAATAATATATTTAAAAATATAACTTAGAATTTCAAATAAAGTAAAAGGAGAAATAACTCATTTTTTATTTAAATATATGAAAAAAAAACCCATTAATGGTGACTAAAATTTAGAGGAAACGGGTCATCTATTAATATATAATAAGGATTAACATAATTCACTTTTAGAAATACTTTCCCGCTAATTTCATTAATTATTACCTAAAAATAGTAAATTAACAAAATCTCCATTTATTAGCATATTTTTTTATCCAATTTTTTATTTAGGAATACAATAAAAAATATGGAATCAAAATCGAAATAAATCTAAGAAATACACTTACCATACTATTGGTGGTACAGACCGAACGGATAGAAGTAGGAAAAGAAAGGGAACCGGACGCCCCGGGGTCGTACCGCTGCCGAACGGATGGGAGAGAATAAGTGAGATCTGCTTAATCATTGCAAGAGCCAGCCGTACTGCGCGCATTAAATGCGGGGATACAGGAAAATCTCTTATCCGACGGCAAAGGAAAAATAGGGACGCGTGGCACGATCTGGACGACCCTCAGAAATTGGGAAAAGATTACCAAGTACAATTAGCATTAAATACGGAATGACTAATATCTAAAAATATCCTTCAAAAGGAAATGTAAAAATCCCCAAGAGGGAAATGTAAAGTCCCAAAAACATCCTATAAAAGGGAGGGGAGGACATCATTTAATGCAATGAGTAAATACTCTCATTAATTACCCAATAAGTCACGAGTAGACTGAGCATTCGGTCCAATAGAATAAAACCGGATCACATACACAAACTCTATTCGTGCAGACCGAACAGAGTACATATCCTAGTGTACAGTTCAAACACATTGTTGGTCATTTTTAGACATCAACAATTGGCGCTAGAGGAAGGGCTATTCCAGCATGTCAAAGACAACTGCATTATCATCAAGCCAGAGTCGCCAGCAAGACCCACCGGAAGAAAGGGAGGATCGGCGAAACAACCCAACCACGAGGACGGACTATTCAGCCTTTTTCAAAGACCCAAACTTCGTTAAGGGGATATCAAACCTGATAACACATATCCGGCCCTCTACGTCTCAAGCACCTAAAACCCCAGCCAAAAAAGACCTTACCAACACCCTCAAAGGCAAGGGAACAAACGTTCGCGAAGAAACCACCCGGTCGCCTGGGAGCACGAAGGAAAAATCTACCACCCGGACGGAAAATGAGCAGACGGACGAAAGTCGCTCGGTCACGGATACTCGAACCCGAAACACCACCAGGTCGGTTTTTATACGGCTGGGAAAAAACGTGGCCGATGACGACTTAAGGAGAACATTGACCAGAAGACGAATGACTCAAGCAGAAGAAGACGAGATAAAGAGTCTCCAAAGAAGAATTGCCGAACTCGAAGCTCGACGATCGGCCCAAAAACGACTGGCCTCCACCGAATAGGATTTGACGGAAGTCCCTCTCAAACGAGCCCCGACAGCTTCAAGGGCACGAACGGAATCCAGTCCCGCCGAGCCTGAATCACCCCTAACATTTGATATTTTTCAGGAACAGCTGCCCGAGAAGATCAAGATCCCGCAGATCGTATTTTATAACGGAACATCTGACCCGGACACCCACCTGGTATTATACACATCATGGATGGACCTGCACGGAGCACCGGACGCCCTCCGCTGTCGGATGTTCTCATTAACCCTGGGAGAAAAAGCACAAAGATGGTACCATTCGCTCACCCCGCATTCGGTCGCTAAATGGACGCAATTAAAATCCATGTTTCGAGCCCATTTCATCGGATCCCAGGCGTGCCGAATTCCCAAAGAATCGATCACTCACATTATCCAAGGAGCAGACGAGAGCCTGAAGAATTACATCACTCGTTTCAATGAACGGGTACAAAACATGGAACCGTGCCATCAGGAGACCCTGCTCGTTTCGGCATATTCGGGACTGAGATCAAACTCGATGTTCAAATGGACCCTCTGCCAAAACAAACCTCAGACGTATCATGAATTCTTGATGAAAGCTCAACAACATATCTTGGCAGAAGAAAACATGTCCGTCCCGTTGTTCCCAGCCTTGAACGAGTAAACCACCAAAGCAAAGGAGTCCCGACCGAACAAGGAGTTTGTGAAGGACGGAAGAAGCTCCCAATACCGGGCCATGCAGAGGAAACATCACGAGGAACTCACGAACAGCTACCAGGGGGTGTATTCGGCCGGCGCGGCCGTGGTGTACGAAGAGTTGAAGAACAAGGGGATCATCCCAGATCCCAAACCGATCAGGGCTGATGAAGAAAATCTAGACAAGAGCCGATATTGTGCTTACCACAAAGCGCATGGCCACAATACCGACCAGTGTCGGAACTTAATATCTGCTTTGTTAAAACTAATTGATGATCCGCAGGTAAGAAGGTTCACTAGGATGGATGCAGGCAACCGGAGGCCAAGAAACGATGAACGAATGAACCTAGGAGACGAACCTGATTTCGGACCGAATCCTCGGAGAGCGAACGAACACCACAATGAAATCTTGACGATCAGTCAAGAACAACGAGGCGAGACGAGCGTATCCGGGGGAAGGAAAAGGACAACGTCCAGACGAGACGAGGAGCATTCGGTTCACATCCCAATCCGAAGAAGTGGACCGCCCACAAGGGTCAATACGAGCCGGGAAAGTTCAAACGTGTCAAGAAGACAGGTCAAGGCATACGTCCGGAAAGCGTATAGCACAGGACACCAAGTCAGTCGAGCGGAGGTCAACCGACACATCCCCATGCCCACGAATCTAATAATGTTTTCGGATAAAGATTCTCTCCCGTTTGACAATTCACACTCAGATGCGCTCGTGATCACAGCCCCCATTTTCCGAATCCCAGTCCATCGAATCATGGTGGACACCGGGGCGTACTCAAGTATCCTGTACTGGACCGCATTTCTTAAAATGGGGATAGACCAAAGCGAACTGCGCCCATGCAATGACCGCATAACTGGATTCAACGGACAAGCAACCATTCCCGAAGGAGAAATCACATTACCAATCGAGCTCGGGGGATCAGGAGCAAACGAACGCAGGATCATGGAAACCTTCAAAGTGGTGAAAACGACCAGCGAGTACAACGCCATCCTCGGACGAACGGCCTTATACAAGCTAAAGGCGGCCGTATCAATCTTCCACTATTCGATCAAATTCCCAAC
>CACSLK010012206.1:3304521-3319254 GCA_902706635.1 Striga hermonthica | reverse complement strand
AAAAAAGAGAGAAAAGAGGACAAAGGAACTTACTGGGAATGCACGAAATCTCAACGTCGCCCGTACAGAGTCCGGCCTCAAACATATTAAAATCCTCCACCAATTTGGGTCCGGCACGTTCGTCCTCACCCTTTTGCAACAACTCAGTCAATTAAAGAACGAACGACTCTCTCAACTCAGGGACGAGCGAAGGGTTGGCTGAAACAACGAACTTGACCTGTTAGGTCGGACAAAAATAACCAAAAATTAGGAGAGACAAACGAGAAAAAGAAAGCATAGACTCACAAATCTTTGCAACGAATCTCGTCGGAACGGTTAAAAATTCAGAAGCTCCCGGATCGTCCGGAGACTTCCGTGTCTGCCAGCTGCGTCCGACCCAAAACCATGAAGATTTGAATTTGCTGATCGTCTCCGGAACTTTGGTGATCAGATCCCTAAATCTCGGATCCTGAACGGATATAGAGAACTGTCCGGATTTCTTTCTCGTTTCTTTCATCAGGAACAGCGCGCGAATGTCATCAGGGGTCGGCATCTCCCAACCTTGTTGACTGAATAACACGAGCAGGCTAATGATTTTCAGCCAGGAGATCGGAGAGATCTGGCTAAAACCGACCCCCCAGTCTCTTAGGTATTCAGTCAGGATACGAGGGAGTGGGAAACGGACCCCGAAAGCAATTGAACGCTCGAACACCCCGACATAACCGGGTGGCGGACAATGAACTCGTTCCCGACTGTAGGGCGCAAACATTTTGATGTCACGAGGGAGCCGGATGGAGGTTCGGATCTTGACCACCTTGTCGTCCGTCATGTTGCTGGGGATGTGAGCCAGTCCGAAAACGCTCGTCGACGGCCATTCGCGGTACGGACGAC
Source organism: Striga hermonthica (assembly GCA_902706635.1). Taxonomy (NCBI): domain Eukaryota; kingdom Viridiplantae; phylum Streptophyta; class Magnoliopsida; order Lamiales; family Orobanchaceae; genus Striga; species Striga hermonthica. Next base: position 3,318,384 of record CACSLK010012206.1, on the reverse strand, counting down.
GCCAGTATCCGCTTGGAACAGACACGACTGCTTGTTCTATCCAGTGATCTTCATCCGGACTCTCTGTTTGAAGTGGGAGTCTAATCCTCCCTGTCGTGTCACCTTGAAGGGATTCCTCGTACTGCTCCTCGTTGTAACTTTTAGACGTAGATGAAGCCTCGGCACTCATATTGACTATCAGATAGGAGAAATAAGGAGAAGAAGAAAAAAATTAATTAATTACCTTCCGGCGGAAATTAGACCACAGGAAAAGGAAAGGCGAACGGATGCACGAGTCGATCGGTTCGGAGAATAGAGAGAAGTAAGAGTAATTTTGAATGAGGGAAATAGTGTGAGATTTTTCGAAAGGGGAGAAGACATATTTATACTGTCGAAAAAGGGAATGAAGAGACACAATGATTAAGGTACGATACAACGTGTCAGACGAAGCGATTCGCATACGCCATAAATACAGGGGCTCCCCAATAAAAAGGTGACACGTGTGAAATAGAAGTTACTCTGGAAACCGTCGAAGAAGGGGACGCGCCTTTTGGGAGGAGGTAACCGTCACTGAAGATACGCGCCTGCTGGGATCGGAAGACGACCGGTCGGAAGAAGAGAAGAAGGCGGAGACGTTCGGTTCATCAAGAATATGCAGATCCGGACATTACGACCGGAGACGGCACCTAACGTGATGCCCGAATCAGGGGGCCTTTGTTGGTGGTATAGACCGAACGGATAGAAGTAGGAAAAGAAAGGGAACCGGACGCCCCGGGGTCGTACCGCTGCCGAACGGATGGGAGAGAATAAGCGAGATCTGTTTAATCATTGCAAGAGCCAGCCACACTGCGCGCATTAAATGCGGGGATACAGGAAAATCTTTTATCCGACGGCAAAGGAAAAATAGGGACGCGTGGCACGATCCGGACGACTCTCAGAAATTGGGAAAAGATTACCAAGTACAATTAGCATTAAATACGGAATGACTAATATCTAAAAATATCCTTCAAAAGGAAATGTGAAAATCCCCAAGAGGGAAATGTAAAGTCCCAAAAACTTCCTATAAAATGGAGGGGAGGACATCATTTAATGCAATGAGTAAATACTCTCATTAATTACCCAATAAGTCACGAGTAGACTGAGCATTCGGTCCAATAGAATAAAACCGGATCACATACACAAACTCTATTCGTGCAGACCGAACAGAGTACATATCCTAGTGTACAGTTCGAACATATTGTTGGTCATTTTTAGACATCAACACATACTTAATACACTTAATTTAAGAAATACACTTACCATACGTATTTTTAAAATTCATTAAAATACAATATAAAATATTTAATTAATAATTGTCAACTAAAGATTCTTTTACCATACGTATTTTTAAAATTCATTAAAATACAATATAAAATATTTAATTAATAATTGTCAACTAAAGATTCTTTTTAAGAATCAATCATATTTCTAATAATTGTTAAAAATAATTTATATATATATATATATATTAGTATTTACGTGAAAGTAACATATATGTTACTATATGTTGACATATATGTTAACATATATGTTAATCTTATATAATAAGGGTTAACATAAATCAAATTTAGAAACAATTTCCCGCCACTTTCATTAATTATCTCCTAAAAATAATAAATCAACTTTTTCCGTTTTTTTTTTATTAATAACATCAAATACTTTTTACGTGTAAGTAATAGATAAGAGATGTGCATTCGTATGTTCTTAAAAAAAATCTTTTTTTTTTTTATCACGACCAATTGTATGTTGTTACGCGTGTAAGTAATATGTCAAAAAGAGTCAATGTCAACATTTATTGTACGTTGGCCTGTTCTTAAAGAAAACGATTCTCCAAGTCCAAGACTGGGAAACTCCTGGCTTGGGATTGTTGCTCTGATTAGTCATGAACAATTATGTTGTTTGTTTCGTGTGTAAGTAATAGAGAAGTGTTGAAAATATTAGTTTGTGTGGACGACGAATTGCTCAGTTATTGAACAAATAATGTTGTGTACAAGAAAGTTTAAATAATATATTTTTTTGCGTGAGGAACATTTTATGGTTGGATAATTTTCCTACGAATTATCACTCTCTTATTTATTAATACATTTTAATTTTTAATATTCTCCAAAGTAAATACAACCTGTGCATTGCACGGGTTACATAGTACTGAGATATCAACCCAATTTTATTAGATTCTGATCTAATGACGTAAGTAGAGCATTCCAAACAAATTATGTTTTTAGATGGGAATTGGTTTAATTGGTGAAAAGAATTGCATATAAGATTTCATACAATTATTAGATGTTTGTGCAATCGAAAACCCTCCGGCGATTTTGGTGACAAATAGTATAAAAGATAAAAGATGTTGTGTATTTTAAAGTTTGAAAGTATTGGTTTAATATTTTATTAATATTTTTGAAGCCATCTCTATAGTGGTTATAAATTTGCAACCTATATAGCAAATCTATATACATACAAAAAGATTTACCATTTTTTAAAAATGGCAGGTCAATTTTGGTCAATACTAAGTCTGCATTTAATGCTTTCCTTTAATGGCAACTTTAAAAAAAAAATCCGTATCTCCTATAAGAAATTCAAATTTGGGATAAGATATTTATTTAGATAGTATACAACAACTAAATCTCCTATTATGTAGGAAAAATATATTCAAATCAATTTAGATATAATTGCAACTCCTTCCAATTCGTATCTTTTTTTTTTTGTATCATAAATTAATTATTTATGTTTAATGTGAAACAATATCCAATTATTTAGAAAAATTAAAATTCAAATCAGTTTTATGTTGTGATTTTCACTTAATCATCCAGTTTTTGAATTCAAATTGACCTCAATTCCGTCAAATTCGCCATAAATGTAGTTTTCAAATACTATTTCATATTTAATTTATCCCCGCAACAATGAATTCATTTTCTATTTTCCTTCAGTTATATTGCAAAATACCATTTGTGTTTAATTCCAGCAAAAGACTTCTTAAACAGGAGCATTTCCTTTAGAAGAGCTTGATCTCGAAAAAAGAGTCTATTTTATCGAATAGTCTATGATCGAATAGGAAATACATTTCAATATGGATTGGAATGTCAGTTTTCTTATCTACTTTTTACTATAATTTAATGTCATAATAGTTGAAAGTATTTATTTATTTCTATTTTATTGTCATTATTTATTTTAATATGTCTAATATTAAATTAAAAAAATTAATATACAAAATAAACTAATTTTGTTGCATGTGGAAGATAATTAATGATTTGTTTGAATTTCGTGCCAAATTTTAGTTTGATATTGGTCAAATGTTAGTATATATATACATAGATAAGTAAATTTATATGCAATCTTTTGAAAATTAGCAATATATACTGTAATTATTGAATTATTCTACTTTTTCCCCCTTTTGTTATCTACATTGTTAATGGTTCAAACTTGCACATATTTTGATTCATTTATTCTACATATAGTCTGTAAGACTTCTTAATTTATTATTGCTTTTATTTTTTTAATCAAAACCAAGTTGTTGACCGTAAATAGAATATGTATACAAAGAACTTCTCCTAATAAAATTAAAGTCGTATCATAAATCCATATGATATCACCACATATGCATACAGATTTTGACTTATTAATAAAAGAAATATTTTGAAAACAAATGATAATATAACCATCTAGCCACATACACATGCCCGATTTTAGTTAAAATTGTACTAGATTTCTTTTACAATAATTCGTATCAGATTTTTTGGTAAAAGATTTGGTAGCAAATATGGAATATATACGCTTAAATATAACAAAATTTGACATTCTTATCACTTAGAAACAATAATATTATGAATTCTTATCACATACCCGATCCTTTATTCTATGTTTCAAGCCGAATAAAAAATTCGAGCTTTTTTACCATGTCGAGTTCGTCGTTTGAAATTAGGGGCACTGAACTTATTTTGGAAATCCGATTTTATTTGTGCCTTGAGTTGTTTCATTTTCCGAGCCAAATCCCTTTCTTTTTTTTTTTTGCAAATTTTCGAGCCTCTGAAAATTTATATTTTTCGTAAAATATGTTGAGTTTTGAATCCCGGTTGCTGAGGAGTTGAACGTCGTCAAAACGGCCAATGGCGTCGCTGTTCCCAGCCTCTGCTCCAACGACTAATCGCAGATCAACTGAGTTCAAGCCAGCAGGCATGCACCCACCCTCAGCTCGCTTCCCAGCGTGGAAGCAGCCCAGAAGAGAAGCCCAGCACGAGGAAGCCCAGACGTACACATATGTTGTCATATTATCGTTGTTTTCCATATATGTCTTCAGGTTTTCCAAATATCAATTTTGTAATGTTGGTGATATTTTATTACACATATGCATCAATCTCCGTATAAGTACATGTCATTTAAATTGTCTTTAATTTGTTTCCATTAATTTAAGCGCCAAAGATGGCTCTTTCCCTACCAATAAGGTGAATGTGAAGCTGAAACAATGCAAATTATCGGCACTGAAATCTCGAATGATATATTAAAGCGAACTCCGATTTGGCAATGCATTTATCCTCAGGATTAAATTAAAAAATCACATTTTTCTAATTGTCGTGCACATGTCCAGTAAACTAAATTTAGCTTCAGCATATTCTCTGTATTTTTACATTTATATTGCATATATTAAAATCTAAATGCATATTTATCAGCACATCCTATGAGCTTATGTCCAATGATGACTAACATGATATAGCTGATGATAAAAAAACCAACTTTGAACAAAAATTAAGATAGATAGTCTATTCATAAACAAGTAATAAAAAACAAACAAACCAATTTTGTGTTGAACCTGAAACATTGCAATTATTATTTTAAAAAAAATAGAAATTATTAAGAAGAAGGTTACGCTTATTTACAGTCTTATTTCTGATTTATTTGATGGTCAACCTAATAATTGTTGTATGTATTTTTTGTTTTATTTGGAGAAAATTGTGAAATATGGAATATGAAAAGGGAGAAGGGAGAGAAATTAGAGGGAATCATTAAATTATGTTTCTATCTATAAATTATTGAACTCATTATTAAGGAAGGTACATGATTCAAATTAAAAATATACTTTATTAGTATACCCGGAAATGTAAAATAATACATAAAATAGGCGATTTTGCTATGAAGCCAACAATTGGCTCCATAGTAAAGCCGACCTTCTATATACAACAAGTAAACCTACCATATTATCTGATTACTTAAACAACACAAATAATCTTATTAATATGGTATGGTTTATTTGTTGTATATAGAAGGTTGGCTCCACTATGAAGCCAACTGTTGGATTCATAGGAAAACCGATCAAATAGGAATAAAAAAAGTTAAACTTTAAATAAAATATAATTTATAATATAGTTGAAAATTAAAAAAGTTGTCCAAGCGTGGGGACAATATTTTTGGCGACAACAATCAACATCCGCAGACCACGAGAGATGCCCAGCAAGGGAGCCCAGTTGAGTGAGGCCCAGTTTTCGCAGTCCTTTGTGCAGCTCGCGTCTGGCCTGAGTCGGCCCATGCTCCTCACAACGAGTTACCCAATAATCAAACTAATAATGTTGTGTACAAAGATGTTTTTATTAATATAATATTTTTTAGTGACGAACATTTTATGATGAATAATATTCGTATGTATTAAACTCTCATATATCCTAATGCATGTCAAATTACAATATTTTCTAAATTTATATATCCGTGCATCGCACGGGATACGCACTAGTATGCAATTAAGACATCAATAGGTAATTTATATAAGAAAATATATAAATTTTGTAGAATCTCTTTTAAATGATTTTATTGCAACTATACAATATTATGATTTTATTGAAAATTATATAACTGTAGATATTCTGTCATTCAAAGGTTCATCTATACCCATATGTAAATTATGTTTTTAGATAAAAAAAAATCACGGTAGTGGAAAATTCAAGAAACTTCTACATTGTTGTTATGTGATTTTTAACAACGATGTAATACGTGATTAAGATGAGGATTATGAATGATTTGGACGTAAAGCATGCAGAAATAACTTAACAATGGCCCCGGTCCGAGGTGAACCGAGGTGAAGAGCCGTGATGGGCTTTTACGTGTTACGTAATAAAGTTTTTTCGGTTCAGAGAGAGATCCCCGTACAAATGTCATGGGTTCACTATTTATAGTAATTTTTGGTAGATACATTGGGATCTGTGTACTACTTTTTGAATAAAGTAACTTTTTGTGGGCGGTTTGGAGCAGTGGGTCCCACATAAATGATGACGGATCTTGTGGAGCGAGATGGTTGTGCGTAGGCACCTTGTCACCTGCTTAAGGGGGTGGCGATCTCGGTTTAAGTAGACCTCGGTAGATGCTGACCGACCTCGGTAGATGCTGACCGACCTCGGTCTTCGGTAGTTCGGTCCGGTTCATCGCCTGGACCGGGGTGGTGTTAAAATCACGTCGGTTCAATGGTCATCTTCCTCTTAATGTGATGTTTGGAATCTCTTAATGGTGTTTTACCGAATCGGATTATAACAGAGAGGCCCCCAATATCGGTGGGCATACGGAGTGATGGTCGTCGATGTTGCCATGCTAGACATTTAGAGACCCCGAATCGGTAAAAAGTCGGCGGCAGGGTGTTGTTTATTGTCTTCGGAGGGTCATCTTCAGTCCCCTGACCGACGTAACCGAGGTGAGTCATTTGTCCGAAGTGTAGACTGTATTCCGAGGTGAAGACACTTGGTGAATTTCGAGTAATTTTCAGGCAGTCGTGAAAGGAGAAAGGTGAATGGTCGTAATGGTCCACGATTTAATGCTTAGACTGAACGGTCGCGCCGTAATGGTCTTAAATGAGGTAACGGTCGACTTTAATAGGTTGCCACGTGTAACGGTAGGTGTCTTATCAGACGAAGAGGTGGCGCCGGTTGGAATTAGGGGTCGCGTCGGTTGGACGCGCCCCTAATTAAGTCTCTCAACGGTCATAAATCGAAAATTATAAATAGGGTTTAGCAATATTTGGTCGGGTTTTCTTCACCTTTGCTTTCATTTTTGAACTTTCGTATTATACTTGTTGTTGAATTCTTCTGAGATTTCGAGGATTATTTCCTGCTTGCTGTGCGCGTGCGAAGTTTTCGGTAAGCTTTTTCTTCAATTTCTTCTTTTATTCCTTTTGTGTTCCGTTCGATTGTGCGATGGCGCCGAAAGGGAAGGGAAAGGCGGTGGCAAGTTCGTCGAGTACTGAGTCGGTTCCGTTGGATGTTTACCACGATTCGGAACTGGTTGAATTGGCCTTCGAATACCACCGGTGGGACCCGTCGTTGGTAAGGCACCTGAATATTAAGTTAAACGATGAGGACGGTGATCTGGTCGTAGAACACGACGCAGCCGACCTCGTGGTGCCTCATTGGAGAAGACCGGTGAGGAAGTGGCCCGATCCTGCGATTGATTTTATCGGTGAACCAAGTATCCTTACCGACGCCGATGTCATGATGCTGAGAGAACAGGTTCGGATCCCTCCCTCGGTGAAAATTTTTGCTCCTTATCCTGGGGAGAGAATAACAAGTCCACCTCCGGGTTGCGTGGGCGTCTTTGCGGAGAGTTTGAGGTCGGGATTAAGGTTCCCGTTGCCAAACTTGATTACGGAGTACCTCCGAAGTTGGGGGTTACCGTTGTGCCAGATTACACCGAATAGTTGGAAAAAGATAATCGGTTTGATGGTGTTGCTGCACGAGAGAGGTGAAGGACTTCCTTCGTGCGATGAGATGAGGAGCATCTTCGCGTTTAAACAAAGTCCGAAGAGGAGGGTTGCCGAGTCTTCTTGTTGCTTCTTTGCCGGGGCGAAACCGCAGCACGGCGTTAAAGTCGGGGAAATAGTGACTGAGATTCCGGAGAGTCTCCACGGCTTCCAGGAGGAGTGGTTATGGATCGGTGGGGAGTGGCAGTCAGAGGACTTCTTTCATGAGCACCGAATTGATGGGATGACAATCCCTATGTTAATTCATTCCGGAGCCAGTGAGTTTGTTTTATTTTTTTTCAATTCGGATATACATTCCTGATTTCGGTGTTGTTCTGTGTACTAACAGGTCGGAACTTTTACTCTGTGTAGAAAAAGAGACGAAGCAAAAAGAACCGAAGTTAAGTCCGGAATTCGGTGGGAAGTTGATAACTTTGGCCGGTTTGAATAAAGAAGACAGGGACTATCGCAAGCTCTTAATAGACTCAAAACTTGAAGCGGCTGGTTTGTCTCTGGGAGTTACTACATCGAAGTTTGACCCCGGTAAGAGAATTTTAACCAGTAACGATTTTGTTGAATTTTTCATATGCGTAGAACAGCTGTTTGTAACTTTATTTATCCTTTGTCGATATGCAGTGTATTATCCCCTCCTCGGTTTTCTGGGTTATAACTCTGTCAAGGAAGCCAAGGAGTTTAGGCGTAAATTTCCGAATAGAGACCTTCAGTCCAAAGTTGGTAAGAGTCGGGATTTAAGATTGAACGACGCCATGAGGAGGGATCTTGTTCGTGCGTTGGTGAAAAAGACTGCCGGGCAAAAGAATACTGGGAAGAAGTCGACCGAGGTGGGGTCGAGTGCGACCTCGGCCGCCATGCCTGAAAACCCGAAGTCCGTGCCAGACGTGGCAACTACCGAAGTGTTGTCGGTAGTGGAGGCTGCAGCGATTAACCAAGCAGATCCCGAACCAGTCATAACCGGGACCAAAATGATTACGGCCGAGGTTGCTCATACCGAGGTGCCACCATCTTCTCCGAAGTCCCTGGAGTTGGAGCAACCGGAGAAGAGGAAGAAGAGGAAATTGGTGAAGATGGCGGATGTCGGAGCTTCGTCCGGAGTGGAGAAGAGGTCTAAGAAAAAACACGACTCCGGTCGTAAAGCAACTGAGAAAGGTACAGATGATTCTCCTTTGTTTGAGAAGTCTTTTTTGTCTATAGACGAAGAGCGGGCTGCCAACGTTAAAGTGCCCGAGGGTGTTGTGGAAGAGTGGTTCACCACCTTCCAGTCTGTGAAGACGCCACACATGTCGTCACGGATCGAGATGCCGGAGAATGCTAGAAATGCTGCTCGAGTTCCGCTGATGGTTTGGGACCCCAAATCTGAGGTGGGGGTCTCTTCTCTGTCCAGAGTTGATAAGCTGAGCTATGCCAAGGCATGTGTGGGCAGGGCCTTGGTCAGTTTGGTGGCTGCCGAGGACGATCATCGCCGGGTTGCGTCGCAATTGGAGGGAAAAAAGGATATCATAACTGCGCGTGACGTGGTGATCGTCCAATTGAAGGAAGAATCTGCCAAGATGGAGGCCGACTTGAAGGGCCAGATTTCTGAGAAGGTTTCCGAGTTGGAGAGGGCAAAGGCTGTGACTTTGACATTATCAGATGAGAAGAAGGCCTATGAGGCCGAAGTGGCAGATCTCAAGGCACGCCTGGCCGTAGTGGGGCAGCACTTCAAAATTTCTGAGGCTAAACTGGTGGAAACCGAGAAGGCGTTGTCGGAGGAAAAGGCCAATCATGATGCAGCTCGCAAAGAATGTGCTGAGACCCGCGAGCTTGTAGGTCGGCAAAAGGATGCTCATCAGGCCGAGATGGCCAAACTTGAGAGGGAGAAATCATCTTACGGCGAGTTTATGTATGAGAATGGTTTTCAGGCCGGGAAAGATTCGGTTGTTGTTGAACCGAAGTCCGGGGGCAATGCCGAGATGGAAGCTGCTGAGGCCGGTGAAGATGATGAAGTCGGTGGGCCCGATCTTGAGATTGAAATGAACACCTGCCTGAATCTGAGATGGGTCATCGAGCGCTATGATGCCGGCTACTACGATATTGACGACCTTCGCTTGTTTCTTTTCCATAAATTGGAGAAGTATGGATTTGACTCGGAGATAAAGGGAATGCATGTGGCGGCTGATGAAGATGAACGGGATTTCTGCGTATGGATGCTCCGTCGTTCGGAGGAGATGAATGCTAATCCTGATCTGCCGCCGCTCTCCGAGGATAGGGCTGCTCTCCTCCGACGTGCTTACGTCAACATGATCTTAGAGGAGGAGAAGGAAAAAAGGAAGGAGCTGGCCGACGTGTACCTTTCGACATTGGCCGAGGTGGAGGTCGAACAGCATTTCGACGACATGACTCCCGAACAAATTCAGAGCCGGGTTAAAGCGTACATTGAGGAGAAGGCAAGGTCGGCCGATGAGGATATTGAAGTGGTGAAGGTAGTCACGCCGGCTGAAGACGACGTAGAGAAGCTGACTGACCCTCGTGATGATCTCATTCCGGTGCCAGATGGGGCTATTGAAGCTGTTACTAAGATGAAGGAGTTGCAAGTCTTGGAGCGACTATCTTCTGGGACCGAGGTTGGAGAAAGCAGCGGCACCGGGGAGAATGTGGAGAAGCCGACCGATGAGGTCTGAAGTTTATTTCCTGTTTTTTGTTTTTATTGTTTTATTTGCACTATGTAATCGGGGTGCCGGCATGTCGGCATCCTTAGTAGGAAATAATTGAAGTTTGATATGTAATCGGGGATATCGGATAACCGAATCCCTTAGTAGGAAATATGTAAGGGATTTCCCAAACTTTTCAGAATATATTTATATATAAAGTGTTTGCGTATGTTTGATTTTGATTTTATGTTTGCTGTGCAAATTTCAGCGATTTTGTCAAAGTGTTTTGAATTCGGTTCGCATTGTAAAATGAACTGCTTCAACTCGGAATTATTTAAATCATGATCCGAGTTGTAAGGTTTTGTAAAAATAATCTCCGAATTCCACTTTGATAATAATCTCAGCCACAAGTGTAAGTCGATATGCGAGTTTTCAGATAACTTCGCGGAACTAACACATTTTTAGGGCTGTACGAATGATAAAATGAAAATCACCGAACTTCGTCAGAGTCCGATTATGGAATGGCCCCAACCGACTTATATGTTGTGTATTCGGTAATATTCGGGGCCCGTCAAATCATGTTTGTTGAAATGACGTTTGACGAGCATCACCCCCATCCGAAAATATGTGGTATTCGGACATATTATGGGGTATCAGCTAGACCGAGTGTCGCAATGCTTACATCGGCATGATATATTCATATAACCGAGTGTCAAAAGGTTTACATCGATATCGAGTTTGTTGCTCGACTTTTCAAAAAACGCAAACTGATAGGTTTTCTAGTACATCAAAAGGGGTGACTTCATGCATTCACCGAGGCAAAAGAAGGTCCGTGCAGAAAGGAGGTCGACTACTCGACTTCGGATCTTTCATTGATAGAATTTTTTCAAAAACACCACATTCCAGGGATATTGATGTGGTGTTCCATCGGGATGAGCGATCCGGTAGGCCCCATGAGGTAGGACTTTAATGATTTGAAAGGGTCCTTCCCACCGCGGTCTGAGTGGTCCGGGGTCAGGCCCCATTATACGTTTGAGGACCAAATCTCCAACTCGGAACGAACGGGGTTTGAGTTTAGAATTGACATATCTTTCATTTCTTTGCTTGTATGCGGCATTCCTGAGTTCGGCCCTGGTACGGTGTTCTTCAAGTAGGTCTAGATCAGTTTTCAAATTTTCCGAGTTGGCCTCTTCGGTGAAATGCTGAACTCGGTATGTCGGTTCTCCGAGTTCAACAGGAACCACGGCTTCGGAACCGTAAGTTAAGGAAAATGGGGTCTCGGCGGTAGACGTCCGAGTGGTAGTCCTGTAAGCCCACAGGACATGTGGTAACTCCTCAGGCCAAGCACCTTTGGCGGCGTCAAGTCGGACTTTGAGACCGTTCTTTATGAGCTTATTTACAGCTTCAACCTGGCCGTTGGACTGCGGGTGGTAAGGCGATGAGAAGAAGTGCTTAATGTTGTATTCTTCGCACAGGGATTCAAGTCGTTTGCCTTCAAATTGTTTACCGTTGTCGGTTATGATAGAATTCGGCACCCCGAAGCGACAGATAATCGACTTCCACACAAAATCAACGACCTTCTGTTCGGTTATCGTGGCTAACGGTTCGGCCTCGGCCCATTTAGTGAAATAGTCGACTGCCACGATAGCAAACCGGACACCTCCCTTTCCGGTTGGTAGAGGACCTATAAGATCAATCCCCCATTTGGCAAATGGCCACGGACTGTAGATCGATTTGAGTTCTTCGGGAGACTGATGAACATTCGGGGCAAACGTTTGGCATTTCGGGCATTTGCGCACCCATGTGGCGGCGTCGGTTTTCAGGGTCGGCCAGTAGTAACCCTGCCGCAGGATTTTATAAGATAATGCTTGTGCACCGGGGTGACTTCCGCAAATCCCTTCGTGGACTTCTTCAAGAATGTACCGTGAATCAGTTTCACTTACGCATTTCAAAAGCGGAACGGAGTATCCCCTTTTGAACAAAGTTCCGTTGTCTAATGTGTACCGAGCTGCCCGAATCCAAAGTGCTCGAGCTTCTTTTGGGTCTGAAGGTAAGGCCCCAGTTTCTAGGTAGTGGATAATAGGATCCATCCAGGTTGGTGATTTTTGTGATGTTACCGGATTGATGGCCGTGACCTCGGAAAGGGCAGTTGACGGTTGTTCTTGCTGGCCGATTTGGACGTACTCCGCGCTCTCCATCCCGGTACTGGACGCAAGTCGAGATAAGGCATCTGCTTGAACATTAAGAGTTCGGGGGATATGCTCGAGGTTGGCAGAGAATTTTGACAATTTCCGTTTGGCCAAAGAGAGATAGGGTGTTAACCGAGGTTCTTTGACTTCATACGAACCATTGATTTGATTGATGTTTGTAATATTTTTGGGCAAGTAATAACCAAGTTACCCGACTCGGGTCGTTCTCTAAGGAAGGTTAGCCGGATTAAATTGTATGTTTATTCAATTCACAAAAGAGAAAAAAAAAAAAAAATTCCTAAACATTCTAATTCAATTTAATAATGGGGGTTTTAAACTAAATTAAAAATAACATAAATGCTATCATTTTACTCGGAAAACCTTTCAAATACTAAAGTTGTTTTACTAGTAAATACTTTCTAACGATAAAATCGTTTTACTCGTAAATACTTTCAAACTAAAAGGATGTTCTACTTGTAACAACTTTCAAACAAATAAATTGTTCTACTAGTTAAATACTTTCAAACTATAAATTGTTCTACTAGTAAAACTTTCAAACAAATAAATTGTTCTACTAGTTAAATACTTTCAAACAATAAAGTTTTAAGAAAGAAAATAGAATAACTAAAATGATAAATATAAGTTTTAATAAATGTAAAGTCTAGGGTATTGGGGATAATTAATTCCGGTTTTATTAACATTTATTGGTAATTAAATTACTCGGTTAAACGGTTCTCTTAATTTACTCATTTAAAGGTTCATCCATACTAACTCTCGTAATATATGAATGAACGTAAACAAGTGAATTAGTGAAACGGTTAACACATAAACAATACGTTTCCGAACATGTCTATTCTAAACAAATCAAGTTCTATCAACTTCGCCCCTCTCGGTTATGAAATCGATTATGTAGATTAAAATGGTGATCAATCATTTAACCATAAGATTAATAAAATTTGTAAAGATTGAGTAATAAAAATACTTATAAATAGTAATAAACCGAAACGATTATCCCCTAACCCTAGTTAGGAGATTAGTTACTCATAGTAATTTTAGCATATAAATTCTTTATGTAAATAAACCATTATAAACATAAAATAAAAAAAACTTACTAGTAATCCACAAGCTAAAGCAAACTTAATGTCCCAACACTTCAACAATCTTCAAACTTACAAACTTAAAAATACAAACTTACAAATGGTAATAAAAGAAAGATGGAAAGATATGTGATTTTGGATTATATTGGATTTTTTTTTTCCTTCACTTTTCTTTCATGATAATGTTGCTATTTATAGATATAAAT
>CACSLK010012206.1:3231222-3266008 GCA_902706635.1 Striga hermonthica | reverse complement strand
CAAAGCATAAATGTTTCAAAAACAATTCAGAGTTACAATCAAAATGACAATATACTTCTTGAGAGTAACAACATTTCAAGGCTTGAGAAAGACCTTACCCTGTGGATCCCTTAGCTCATAAAGACCTTACCCGGTCATCACTCCTATAGTCCTTTCCTCATGACTTTCTATCTTCTGGTCGGTGCCTGTCGTGTGCATCAAAATCAACTTCTGTTTCCTCCATATTCATATACTTGGTGCACCTTTCCAACAACTCGTCATAAGATCGGGCGGGCTTCTTAGCCAGTGAATTTCTGCAATGCCCCGCTTTCAATCCCCTCGTCAACCCACCAGCCTTTATCTCCTCAGTCGCCGAAGGGACCTCTACGCACGCGCGGGTAAACCTAGCCACATACTCCCTCAAGGATTCATTCTCCCACTGCTGCATGTTCATTAGGGACATATACGTCTTCTCGTGTTTCCTTGCACTAGAGAACTGATTGATAAATAGCGAGCTAAACGCGTCAAAACTATGGACAGATCCTGCGGGTAACTGATGGAACCAGTCCTGTGTTGGACCCTTCAAGGTTGTCAAAAAGGCTCTGCAACAGACGCCATCGTTATACCGATGCAAGACCGCGACATTCTCAAAACTCCGCAAATACCTTGCCGGATCTGAGGACCCATCGAAGTATATACTCGGCTCCCTAAAACTGTGAGGCAGGTCGGCACCCAAAACGTCATTGGTGAAGGGATGACCCTGCATCCTGAGATGTCGCCTGCCTTCCACCCTTGCTTGGAGCTCTTTTATTTGATTAGCCATCTGCTCCATCAGCGCATCCTTGGATTGTCTCGGAACCACTGGCGATATCACTGAACTCTCCCCTTGATCATCTCTGCGGTGACTACCGCCCCTTAAAGGCCTAGATATCCCGGGGACATGCTGCTCGACCCTAACAATTGGTCGCTCCACGGCCACAATAGGTCGTTCCACCACTTCAGCGGACCGTTCCGCCTCCACACCCGACCTTTCTATCATGGTGGTATGCTTCTCCTTCATCGCCGCGTCTCGTGCAACCAACGCCCGACATACCGCCTCCGCGACGATGCGATCCAATTCTTCTCTGGTCATCTGCACCCTTGGTTCTCCACCTTCTGGTACCGCCTCTGGCACCGATGCCCGTATTACTATCTCCTGGCCCACTCCTTGAGTCGCCGATCCGTTCTCCTGATCCGACGGGGGAACAAGGGGAGTAGTCATCGAGCCCTCTCCAGCAACCCATCCTTTTGGCGGCCCTCCACCGTAGGGTGTCCTTGCTACCCATGCCTCTTCCAAACTATCGTCCGAAATCTTCCTTGATTGGTTATCCGCGATTGTGTTCGTCATCCTCAATTGGTAAGAGAAAATAGTTTAGTCCCACAGACGGCGCCAATTGATAACACTTCCACACCTCAACCCGGTTCCCTTCTGTTCCTCGCCCGGTTCAAGCTCTCGAAGACCTGCAATGACGCCGGGAGGTGTTCCCGGCGGTAACTCTCCGACGCTCAAGTCAGTAAGGAATAGAAGAGTATAAGAGAATCATATGTAACTGTAAGTAGGGTTAGGGTTTATAGAGTGTCCTCCCTTTACCATATTTCTCGTCTGCGTATTTATACCTGAGGGCTTAGCTTGTGCCCCACGCTTCACCTCTCTTCCGTCTCATTCCTCTAATTCATCATTACCCTTATTCTTTTATGGGCCGAGCCCATTATACCGCCGCCACATGGGCCGAGCAAGTCACTCTTCACCAATCCGCGTTCACTGAATGGACCAAGCAACCCCTACTTAGTAAACTAACCTGCAGGGCCTTGAAGAAAACAAGCACTAAGGCTTCCAGGGACCGCCTCATTACTGAACTGGGCTTGTCCATAAAAACTGGATCGAGTGTCTACCAAGTGAACTGTTTCACACTTTATGTGCCATATCACCCAGTAAGCAAAAATTAATTACCAATGTATTTACGTGTTTGTAACTATATTTATTTATTTATTTATTTATTTATTTATGGGTACCTTTTTATAATTTTCAGGTTTTTTGCTGCCATTCAAAGGGCGAATCCCGGCACAGTCGTTGAGTGGGAATGGCAGGATGGGGAAATGGCTCGTCGTTCTCGAGACAGAAAATTCAAATTTGTCTTCTGGGCGTTCGGGCCCGCCATTCGAACCTTCCATCTTTGCCCGCAGATTATTAGCATAGACGGCACGCACCTGCGAGGTTCGTATAAGGGGAATGTACTTGTTAATTGCAAATGTATTTTCTATTTTCTAACATACAATAGTGTCTGATAAAAAAAACATATGTCCAACTGAGCAGGTTCGTACAAGGGGAAGCTGCTTGTTGCCATAGCACAGACCGCGAATAAGCGTCTATTGCCAGTCGCGTATGCGATTGTGGACGAAGAAAGCACGGCTAGCTGGTCCTTTTTCCTAACACATCTGCGCAATCATGTCCTCTCCGACAGGCAGATATGTCTTCTTTCAGACAGGGACAACGGCATATTGAGTGCCGTTGATTTACTTGAGGCTTGGCATGAACCCCATGCATTTCATCGGATATGCCTTCGACACCTCCGGAGCAACGTGGTTTCAAGGTATCGGAGTAAGAAAGTCTGGGTTCTGTGCTGGAGGTTGGGTTCATTATGTTCTCGTCGCAAATTTGAGCATGCTCGACAGCAACTGCAGGAATGTCACCCGGAAGCATGCAGTTACCTTTTTCAAATTCCTTTGGAAAAGTGGACCCTGTACAGAGATAACAGACGTCGATGGGGCACTCTGACAACCAATATGTCAGAGAGTTACAACAACGTCCTCAAAGGTGTTAGGTTCCTGCCCTGCAGATCATTAGTACAGGCGACAATGGACAAGACTCTGGATTTGTTCCAACAGGAACAAAAAAAGTCCAGAAGCTGTCGGAGTCAAATTCCTACCCACCTCTGTGCCGCCTATCTGGAGTTGGAGAGGACAGCGGCGAATCACGAGGTGGAATGTGTGGACGCCGATGGATCCCAGTACACGGTCATAACTGGTCTACGCGCCAATGGAAGGGGGCAAAACAAGTATGTATTTTTTATTATTATTTTATTTTTCATTGAAATGATTTTTTTTTTTTTTTTGTGTGTTTATTTATATATATAAATAATTGTGGAAAACAAGTTTAAGGTTCATTATGAGCAGAAGAAGTGTGCATGTCGGAAGTGGCAGACATATCGGAAACCATGCACTCATGCATTAGCCGTGTGTCATTACCGGGCTGATGAACCGAAGTTGTTGTACGATTCCTATTTTTGGACGACGAACTGGGTTGATCAATTTTCTAATTTGAATTTTTCTCCAATTGGAAATCCTGACACGTGGTCGCAGGTGGGATGGAATTTGATTCCGCATTGGCAAAGGATCATCTCGAAGCCTGGACTCGGTCGCGCCCAAACGAAACACTTTAAAATGCAAATGGATCGTCGGGCGCGCCGCAGAAGGGGACGGGATCAATGCAGTAGATGTGGTGATCCCGAACATTTCGCGGACCATTGCCCGTATTCGCATCCTCATGTGGATCGAACTCGACTCCGTGACGATTGGGGGAACTAGTTGTTTTGTATGTATATTGACTGATATGGTTTTTTTGAGATTAATATTTTTGTATTCGAATGACTTATATAATGAAATGGAATAGTTATTGTAATTTTTATTTGTTAGTGTGAATTTGATTTAGTTGGTTGTTTTAAAAATGTAATCGGGACGAATAATTGATCAAAAATGTGATTTTTGTTTCGGGATTTCTACACGGGCCGTGTGAAAAAAGTCACACGGGTCGTGTGAGGTCACACGGGTCATGTGATATTATCACACGGGTCGTGTGACACAAAACAAAAATATGATTTTTTTTCGGCTTTTTCACACGAGTTGTGTGACATAGTCACACGGATCGTGTGGTGTTACACTAGTCGTGTGATTTGATCACACGAGTCAATTTTTTTTTTCCTAGTTTAAAACATATTCTGGGAATATGTTTTAGCCTTATTTAAATGTAAAACGTATTTTCAGAATACGTTTTAAACTGGCAAAAAAAAATGTTTTCTGCATTTTTTACACGACTCGAATTAGTACAATTGAAGTCAATCTCTTACAATTGAAGTCAATTTCGTACAATTGAAGTCAATTTCGTACAATTGAAGTCAAATTAGTACAATTGAAGTCAAATTAGTACAATTGAAGTCAATTTTGTACAATTGAAGTCAAATCAGTACAATTGAAGTCACTTTCGTACAATTGAAGTCAATTTCTGATACGGATCCAACCCTCGGAAGAGGTTTGTACCAACCAAACCAAATTCTTCAGCAGGATAATCAGGTGTCCAATTCTAGAAGACTTGAGTTTGAAATTGGTAGCCGGAATTTTCACGCTACGCAAGTAACTGTCCAACTGCAAAGCAACTTCGTAGTCAAATTAGTATAATTGAAGTCAATTTCGTACAATTGAAGTCAATTTCGCACAATTGAAGTCAATTTCGTACAATTGAAGTCAATTTTTGATACGGATCCAACCCTCGGAAGAGGTTTCTACCAACCACGCCAAATTCTTCAGCAGGATAATCAGGTGTCCAATTCTAGAAGACTTGAGTATGAAATTGGTAGCCGGAATTTTCACGCTGCGCAAGTAACTGTCCAACTGCAAAGCAAATTAGTACAATTGAAGTCAAATTTCGTACAATTGAAGTTAATTTCGTACAATTAAAGTCAATTTCGTACAATTGAAATCAATTTCATACAATTGAAGTCAAATTAGTACAATTGAAGTCAAATTCGTACAATTGAAGTCAATTTCGTACAATTGAAGTCAATTTCGTACAATTGAAGTCAATTTCATACAATTGAAGTCAAATTAGTACAATTGAAGTCAATTTCGTACAATTGAAGTCAAATCAGTACAATTGAAGTCACTTTCGTACAATTGAAGTCAATTTCTGATACGGATCCAACCCTCGGAAGAGGTTTGTACCAACCAAGCCAAATTCTTCAGCAGGATAATCAGGTGTCCAATTCTAGAAGACTTGAGTATGAAATTGGTAACCGAAATTTTCACGCTGCGCAAGTAACTGTCCAACTGCAAAGCAACTTCGTACAATTGAAGTCAAATTAGTACAATTGAAGTCAATTTCGTACAATTGAAGTCAAATTCGTACAATTGAAGTCAATTTTGTACAATTAAAGTCAATTTCTGATACGGATCCAACCCTCGGAAGAGGTTTCTACCAACCAAGCCAAATTCTTCAGCAGGATAATCAGGTGTCCAATTCTAGAATACTTGAGTATGAATTTGGTAGCCGGAATTTTCACGCTGCGCAAGTAACAGTCCAACTGCAAAGCAAATTAGTACAATTGAAGTCAAATTTCGTACAATTGAAGTCAATTTCGTACAATTGAAGTCAATTTCGTACAATTGAAGTCAAATTAGTACAATTGAAGTCAATTTCGTACAATTGAAGTCAATTTCATACAATTGAAGTCAATTTCGTACAATTGAAGTCAAATTAGTACAATTGAAGTCAAATTAGTACAATTGAAGTCAATTTCGTACAATTGAAGTCAAATCAGTACAATTGAAGTCACTTTCGTACAATTGAAGTCAATTTCTGATACGGATCCAACCCTCGGAAGAGGTTTGTACCAACCAAGCCAAATTCTTCAGCAGGATAATCAGGTGTCCAATTCTAGAAGACTTGAGTATGAAATTGGTAGCCGGAATTTTCACGCTGCGCAAGTAACTGTCCAACTGCAAAGCAAATTAGTACAATTGAAGTCAAATTTCGTACAATTGAAGTCAATTTCGTACAATTGAAGTCAATTTTGTACAATAGAAGTCAATTTCGTACAATTGAAGTCAATTTCGTACAATTGAAGTCAAATTAGTACAATTGAAGTCGAATTAGTACAATTGAAGTCAATTTCGTACAATTGAAGTCAAATCAGTACAATTGAAGTCAATTTCTGATACGGATCCAACCCTCGGAAGACGTTTCTACCAACCAAGCCAAATTCTTCAGCAGGATAATCAGGTGTCCAATTCTAGAAGACTTGAGTATGAAATTGGTAGCCGGAATTTTCACGCTGCGCAAGTAACTGTCCAACTGCAAAGCAACTTCGTACAATTGAAGTCAAATCAGTACAATTGAAGTCAATTTCGTACAATTAAAGTCAATTTCGTACAATTAATACAATTGAACTCGAATTCGTTCATATTTAGGGTTTAGGGTTTAGGGTTTAGGGTTTATTATAGTATATTAATATATAGTTATATTATAGTATGGTATATTAATTAATATATAGTTATATTATATATTATATTATAGTATGGTATATATATATATATTGTTATATTATAGTATGGTATATTATTAATATATTAATATATATATATATATAGTTATATTATATTAATGTATTATATTATATGATATATATTATATCATATTATAATACTAGTATGAATATGTATATATTTTGTACAAAAATTATCGGAAAGTGTCTGTTGGCAAAATGGTACGAGTTGCGCCCAGAGAAACTGGACTTGCCCATTGACCTGGGTTCGAGTCCCCCTCTGGGAGCCTCTACCATTTTATTTTTTTTAGTTATAAAACGTATTCCCGGAATACGTTTTAGCAATTTTTTTCTTATTTTGAAAACGTATTCTCATAATACGTTTTACAAATAATTATTTGTAAAACGTATTCCCATAATACGTTTTTCATGTAAATATAAATCCAAAAATTCTCCTCTTCCCCCTTTACGCGAACAGAAACTCCAGCAAACACAGAGAGAGAGAGAACGGAGAGCGCGAGAGAGAGAGAGAAGAATCGCCGGAAAATTTCGACCAGAAATTGTCGACACCGAACCGCCGCCAGACCGCCTTCCCGACTATTAGGTACATTTTTCCTATTAGGGCTTCGATTTTCTCAATTCTTCAATAATTTTTGAATTAAGGCTTAGGGTTTCGATAACAAGATTTGATCAATTAGGTGTAAGTTTAGAGAATGCTTGTTTTGTACATCTAAATTGCCTTCGTTGTATTGTTGTGAGCTTTGTTCGGTTGAAGGTTTTGTGGAATTTGAGGTGTTAATGATTGTGGAATTTTATCGAACACATTGTGTGCGAATTGTTTTGATCATGAGATTGCTTAAGTTTCCATTTCCATTCGAATTTCAAGCTCCCAGCTGAATAAGATCATTGCTTCTTTGTCCTGAGTGTAGTCATGTACTGAATGTGAGAGGATAATTGTATAACCATAGTCATGGAATAGGTAAGGATAATTTGATGTACGTCTTATTATATAACTTATAAAGCCTTTGTTGGGATTTAGTGGCTGCACTGGTGCTTTTAGTGACAAAGATGCCAATAGTTGCCTTCAAGAGTTACATTATTCCTATTTGTTAGACACCAATATATTGACATATGATTTTGACGAGTTTTGTTGTCTAAAAGACTTACTTTTTAGGGTTAATATGCTTGCACAATGTAGAGAACATTAACAACTTGTATCATATTGGAAGTGTTCTTGTGCTTCATTTTGCTTTGTTGTTGTGATTTTAATGTGATTATTAGATAAAGGCATCTTAATTGGTTTCTTATTTGAACTTATACGCTTTCTTATATCTATTGACTTGTTTTATTTTTTTAAATGTAGAAAATGGCATCTTCGTCGTCCTCACAGGCTCGCCGGTACAATGTACAACCCGGTCCGATTGACGGGTCGCTTCTGTATCTTCATACCCGCCACCGGGCCAAGGCGGTATATAACGATGAACCAGGCTATCGTAACGACATTATTACAAACCGCCGGAACGATAGTGAGTTATGGCCCACATTGGAGAAGCAGCATGATAAAGTTTGGGAGCAAGTCGACATGGCAGGTTTTGGCCCGGTGTTTCGGATGGGCCGGGTAACAACGGACAACAGCCTCATCACCTGCCTCGTGGAAAGACATGTGTATTGACTATCTAGGGTTTCGCCCCAATGTCCAGGTATATATTCTATCTCAAATAGTATTTACAATTTCATATATTTTATTCAAATTCAATAAAAAATACAAATTTTATAGCATTGTGACACCCATTTCTCGTTTATTAAAATTTCAACTATTTTAATTTATACATAAATGTATTATTTTCTATCTTTAAGAAATATGAAACTATTTAATTATATTTAATTATTATTTTTTATCTCTAATTTGCTCGTTTATTTATTTTTTATTTTTAAAAACCAATTACAGGATAGAGATGACCCGGCGTACGAGCCCAACACTTGGCCCATTAAAGGCCAATTCTTGAATGTCGGCCCATTAGAGGCTGCATGCAAACGAGAGCTCTCAGATGGAGAAGACGTCGAGGTCTACCAACAAAGGGCGAGGGCCCTTATACTCTGGTGCATAGGCTCGTTCTTCTTCCCCGACCAGCGGGCGAACAGAGTCAACCTGTACTGGTTGGATATGCTGCGCGACATTGATAAAATCAAGGGGTATAGTTGGGCTTCAGCGGTCCTCGTCGGATTGTATAGAGCGTTGTGCACAGCCTTCGAGGCCGGGCAAGGCTGGATTAAGGGTTGTGTCCAATTGCTCCAGGTACATTTATTTTAGATGTTATTTAAAACTTCATTTTTTTTATTCTGACTAATATCTAATACAAAAAATGCATATGTCGGTCGATATGTGTAGGTTTGGGCATGGGAACGCATCCCTCGCATTCGCCCTACAATGAAGTCCACGCGCTTTCAGTCTGTACCGGTTATCCCTTAGGAGCAAGGTATGAACATTTATTTATATTTAATAAATATTAAGTTTTTTTCATTATTAAATTTTGAAATTACAAACTTATTTTTTTGTGATCTTTAAGGTGGGTGGGAAGAAAGAACTTGACGCAAATAGCCAAGGGAACAGCTGCTATCCGGGATCAGCTGACATGGCTGAGAGAGACGGATGCAAGATTCTTAACTTTTATATATTAACTTATATTTTGTTTTTTATTGTTTTCAAATATTTGCTAACTTAATTCTTAGTAATTCTTAATTCAATTTTTTTTTTCTTTTTTTTTCTTTTTTTTTTCAGTTCGATTGGATGCCTTATGTCCAGTTCCTCGAGGATTCGTCTACTCTCCCGGACCAGTAGATCAACATGTTTGGATGTACAAGGGGCCCATCTTCTGTTGGAACATCTGTGAGCCCCACGAGCCTGATAGGGTCCTCCGTCAGTTTGGATGTCGCCAGTCCATCCCTCTAGCTCCGTTCACTGGGGATGTGGCCCGATGGGAAGCACTCCACCGAGGTCAGGGAATGACTGGGAGGGCATATACTGATTGGGCCGTCTTTCATTCGGAGCTTGGGAAGACTTGGGCCGATCATAGAGATCAAAATGTCCACCCACATCAACCAGTAGAGCAGTTCCTAGAGACTGAGGAGGGTTACATTGATTGGTTTCACAGGAGGACTGTGAGACTGATCAGTAACCCTAACAACTACCCGGCGGTCCAACAAGACGGAGGCTATCAGCCAATGGCCGAGCGGGCAAAGTGTGACGTAAGTTCCTAAATTGTGAATTTTTATTACTACTACTACTATTATTATTATTATTATTATTATTATTATTATTATTATTATTATTATTATTATTATTATTATTATTATTATTATTATTTATATTATTATTATTATTTATTTTTATTATTATTATTATTATTATTATTATTATTATATTTTTTTTGTGTCCATAACTCATTTGTTTGAATTTTATTTTCAGTATGGTGCCATGGGGGGGCTTATGACGCGTTACAAAGTGTTCAACACTTGTTGGATACAGCTCATCCCCAATTGCAGGAGGCATGGCAGAAGAGCCAGAACATCCTCCACAGTTGTATGACTGTTGGAGGCCAACAGGTCATACAAGGGGCGTCGTCTAGTCAACTTCTATCTGAAGAAGACTACGTCCCTTCCCAGGCCACACAGTCACATCGGGCGAGACATCGACCGTCTTGCAACATTGGTGGAGGTCGAAGACGGCGTGCCCGTGAACCCGCTGCCGCCCGTGAACCCGCTCCGCCACTGCGTATGAGGACGACGAAGCAGGTGATAATTTTTTTTCATTAAAAAGTGTTTATTTTTTATTTTGTTTTTTGTTTTTTTTTGTTCAGTCGAATTTCTAATTTGTTTAAAATATGAATTACTCAGATCAAGAAGAAGAAGAAGTTTCCACACCTATCACGACCGCAGCCTCGTCTTCTTCAGGACAACGGCCTCCTAGGAAGGGGTCCCAACAGCGTAGACCTCCGAATAACTATACTCCTTCCTAGTTAGTTTGTGTATTTTGTACTTTGAACTTTGCAGACATATTTGTTTTGTATTTAAAACCGTATTTTGACCTTTTAAGTTTTATATTGTGTTTTTTGAATATTGCATTATGGTTGATTGTTTTTTACATAATGTATGTTGAATTATTTTTTTGCTGAATTGATATATATGAGTTGGTTGAACAGGTGTATATTGGACATGTTGGTTGATTGAATAGGTTTATATTATTATTATTATTATTATTTTAAGCAAAAACGTATTCGCGTAATAAGTTTTTGGTCAAAATTGACTTAAAAACGTATGTTCACAATACGTTTAATATTTTCAGAAAATTATAATTAACAAAAAAAAATTTCAAAATTCTAAAATAAATTTTAGCAGGAAAACGTATTCGCAAAATACGTTTTAACGAAAAACGTATTTTGCCTATACGTTTACAATGTAAAACGTATTCTTGTAATGCGTTTTTGTTTGTGTTAATTAAGATTAATTAATTTAATTACGTTGTTTTAGGAACACGTATTCGCAGATACGTTCAAGAAGGAAAACATATTCCGGTAATACGGTTTTATTGTAAAAACGTATTCTCCGAATACGTGTGTTTGATTTTTGTCCACACTTTATTTTTTTTATTTTTGTCTACTTAATTTTTTTTTTTTAAATAAATAATTATTTCGAAAAAGTTTACGTATCTTTTATACTTTAATATATCTATTATATCGCGGTGGAAATAACTATTTTTTCTATTAATATAAAGGTTGGTCACTTTTCCTATCATTATTTAAATAAAAATTAATTTGTACGATTACTGTTGTGTTCTAGCAAAAGAGAGAAAAATAATACGCTTTTTGAAAGTAAATAAGCTTTTCAAAGAATGTGATCATTGGGTAAAGATGTTTCACAGCTCAGAACTGGTTTTGGGACACACATTACAGATTCAGAACTTTTTATTGTCACGAGCAGGTTCAATTTTCTTCCTATTCTATATATTATATTATTATTATTGTTAGGGCCATCATTACTACTTACATTAGGCAATGCCGTAACCGTTTATCTATGTTAGGATTTGAATATTGAAGCACAATATGAAATAACAAATTATGAGAGAGAGAGAGAGAGAGAGTAGTTTAAATGTAATGGATACTGATTAAATGTTGACAAAATTGCAATTTTAGTGATATTCGTTGATCTAGTGACGTTTTTATTCTTGAGAATTGTTATTTGATCATACGATTTTAAAATTCAACGCAATTTCAGTCCTAAAAAATATTTTGGATGAATTTGTCATTAGCAATTTAAGTTTTGTAATTTTAAATTTTGTTGCAATTTCAGTCTCAAATGACTGAAATTGCAGCAAAATACAAAATTACAAGATCAAAAGACAAAAAGTTAAAGTCTTGGACTAAAAATGCTACGACGTTAAACCAGCAGGACTAAAAATGCAATTTTGCCCTAAATGTTTGGATATCAATATATCTACTTAAAATGAACTTTTTTAGCTAACAACAATTAATTTTGAAAAATGTGTTACGATTAGTTGTTATTGGTTTTTTTGAATTTATATTAAAATAATATTTAAATACAATAACTAAAGATTGATTTAACGTAAAAGCAAGAAAGAAATGTTGTGAACTGATTTTTTTAGTTAAAATTATGTGAGTTGATTAATAATAGTGAATTAAAGCTGATGCGATGTATAAAAATGAACGACTGATATTATTCAATTACATTAGTAATACCGAGGATAGCCGAGTTGAATTAAAATGGAGTGAAATTTTAAATATGAATATAAATTGAGTTTATTTATAAACAAACATATAGCTTTACATTTGAGAAATTGAAAAAAAATAAAAATAAAATACATGAATAATTTTTTTTTTCTAGTCAACTCTCCAAAATACACAAGAACTTGGAAAGCCATATTTATTTTTCTTTCCATTTGTGAATGTACATGAAATTGAATGATTGAAACATATATCAAATTATTGGAGCTAAAGTCTTAGCCAAAGCTCCCCACTTATGAATGATGTACTAAGATATGGCATTGCCTCCACAAAACTCAGCTCTTTAGAATAAGGCACTCTCCCTGTTCTGTTTGCTCCCCTCCCACTGCACTCATATTCTCCAAATACCACCATTCTGTAACAATTAACCAAAACAAAACAAGAATCATGATAAAATTGTTAAATTTAGAGCATGATTATGTAAAGTTTAATCATAAGATATCACCTGTCCCTATATGGGGCTCCCCAATCACTCCAGCCCTCGGAATATACATCGATATCGAACTCGGTATACGAAAATATGGTACGCGAATAGTTTCCCCAAGCGCGGCCCAGGTAGACGGGCCCATCCCCGGTCACAGTGCAGTTCACGAACGAGAAGCCCGTGTTCTCGTTTCCCGAGTCTCGACTCTGGGCTACTATAGCATATGGATTCTCCACCACAGAGATGTTGCATCCCTGTTTTTCAAATTTTGATACATTACCAATTTCTTTTTACTTAAAAAAAAAAAAAAAAAAAACAAATGTTTGTGTATTTTGAGCACCTGGTAGAGTGATGTTGCATATCCAAATATGAAATCGACCGAGCCCTGGATAAAACACTTGAGAAAATAGTGTGTCCCGTATTCGTCCAGAAGCGTGTCCTGTGAGCCTAGGAACCGGACTTTGTAGAACATGCTTCGATTGCTCGATAGTCTCAGAGCCACCGCTTGATATCCTTCACTAGCTGTCCCGTTGCAGTCTATCGAATTCTGCCAAGACGAAAATCCTCAAAAACAGAGAAACAAAAGAATAAAGAAATAGTAGCATTAATCACCTCAATAGTGACATGAGACGCGCAAAAATAATTGGATTCGACAGTGACGGTGGCCGAGTTCCAAGTTCCCACAACACTTCCGTTTTTGGTTCTGTCCGAGGCCTTGCTGTGCCAAGTTATAACTGTCTGGTCGCTTTTGTTCTGGTCCCCAATAAACGAGATGTACGGTTTCGATAAAGGGACGAGAACCTTTTCCCTGTTGTCCGAAAATGTTCAAACCAAGAAACATAACATTCTTCAAGAAAAAGAGATAACAATAATAATAATAACAATTATAATAATGTTTTCAGTTTTATATACAAACATGTAAACTCCGGGGAGAATGTGGATTTTCACTCTCTGGGAGTTGTTCTCCGGCACCATGTCCACGGCGCCTTGCACGGTCAAAGAATCTCCGCCGCCTTTACTGTTGACCACGATGATCCTCGTCTGATTCTCGCCATTATCTGCACTCAACCGGGATTCGTTGCTACTCGGAGTCAAGTCGTCCCATGTTATGTAATAATCGCCGCTATTAGATTTCGCAGCAGTCGACTGATTTTCGACGGGATCCATTAAAAGAATAACAAGAATGAACACACCCCAGAAACTCATCATTGGCCTAATTATATGAAAACTAGAAAGTTATAAAAGTACTAAGTTAATGTATGCTTATTATATGTTTGTATGGCTGAATCATGCATGGACATGCATCTTACACTCAACTTATCAACTGATTTTAAAACACAAGTGATCTTGGGGAGTAAAAAATAATGGGATATATAAATGAGAGAAATAATCATCATCTCTGCAACTTTCTTATTGTAATCAATTGGTTTTTGATAATTGAGACAAGCAGAGGGTGGGTGTCTTATCTATCGTTTCGAAAAAAAAAAAAAAAAAAAAAAAAAAAAAAAAAGTGGGTATTCTGAGACAAGAATCTCAAAGGTTTTATTGTAAATCATTCATTATATGGGAGGGTTCTTTTTTTTATTATTATTTTTTATTTTGTGGCTTAAGATAAGCTATAAATAATTATGGTGAAAAGAAATTAAGCTAATGTGAATTTAAATTAAGCTAATAAAAAACCTACTAAATAATTATGGTGAAAGTCATAGCTTTTGAGCAGCTTAAATAATGATGAAATCTAAAAATTGACCTTTTTCTTTTCTTAATTAATGAGATCTATAGTTATTTTCATTTTGAAGAAAGGATTAAAGATAGAGTAGTTGGGATTGGGATTTTGGTATGTCTAAAATATGATATAAATTATATTAAATCATTTGGTTTAATTAGTAGGTTTTAATATGATGTTCAACATTATAAAATGGTAAGATGAGTAAGTAGTTGGCAAAATTTCAATTTTAGTCATGCGGGTTTTAGAATTTTTAGTCCCATTATTTTAACTTTTTGTCTTTCGATCATGTAATTTAGTATTTTGCTGCAATTTAAGTCATTTGGACTGAAATTGCAACAAAAATTTAAAATTACAAGACTTAAATTGCTAATAAAAAATCTTTAAACCAACTAGTAAAATGTTCAATTGTTATGACTAAAAACGCCACTGAATCAAACCAACAGGACTAAAATTGCAATTTTACCTAAGTAATTCGACATTCGTATTTTTAAATAAAAATGCATATTTATATTGCTACATGCTATATTTTTATTTAAGTGGTTTTTTAAGCATCACATTTCTATATGTAATTTTGCATCTTTATTGAAACAAAAAAGTTTGAACAGTTGACATTGCACATTGAATACTAAATACTTAACATAAACACTACAAAAAAAAACTCTTACATTCCAACGGAAATTTTCCGTTGGAATTCTTTATATTTTCCGTCGAAATAACTAGCACTACAAGAAAATGATGAAATTCCAACGAAAATATATTTCAAAGAATTATTCCAACGGCAATTCCAACGGATATTTCAATACTATTATTTCTGTTGGATTTTTCAATGGATTCCAACAGAAATTCCAACGAAAATATTCCGTTGGAATGGGTTTTCCATTGGAATTTCCGTTGGATTTTAACGATTCCAACGGTGGATTTTCCAACGGGGGTGGAAAAAAAAATTGCAACGGAATTTGCATATTCCAACGGAAATTCCTACGGTAAAAAGCCGTTGGAATTATAGCCGTTGAAATTATAGTCGTTGGAATCATCAAATTCCATCTAAAATTTCAATGAAAAACACATTCAACGGAATATTTCCGTTGGAATTTCTGTTGGAACTATTCCAACGGAAGCTATTCCATTGGAATATCCATTGGAATATCCGTTGGAATATATTACCATAGGATTTTCCGTTGGAATATAACATTTATTTTGTAGTGTATTCCAACGAAAATTCTACG
Organism: Striga hermonthica; assembly: GCA_902706635.1. Lineage (NCBI taxonomy): Eukaryota > Viridiplantae > Streptophyta > Magnoliopsida > Lamiales > Orobanchaceae > Striga > Striga hermonthica. Next base: position 3,250,499 of record CACSLK010012206.1, on the reverse strand, counting down.
TATAAAAATTCGTGAGAAAAACGGCCGTTGGAATAGCTAAAATCCAATGAAAAATCCTATGGAAATAAATTCCTACAAGTATTCCAACGGAAAAAATCCGTTGGAATTCTTCAACCATCCAACACTTATTCCAACATAAAATTAAGTTTGTTGGAATAATCATTGGAATTTCTAACAGAAATTTTTGCCGTTGGAATTTTTCGTTGGAATTGAAATGTTTTCTTGTAGTGAAACTCGCAAAAAGGAAAAAAAAAATAAAATACATACTATAGAGTTTTATTTATTTATATCTTGTATAATTACCATTTCGCGTGCGTGAATTTAAAAAAAAAAAAAAAAAAGGTTTTACTAGCATAGTTTTTCGTCATATTTTCCATAAAAGTTCATTGTCACACAAATTATTTCACGTAGTTAATATAAATACTTATCAAAGTGTTGACAAATATTTAGAAAATTGCAATTAGAATATTGTGAAAATACTATCGCTTTCAGGATCAAAAAGTTTTTCATATATTGTCAAACCTACAAGACACTTTCCTTGAAATTGCATTACTAAATTAAATGGACTTTTTGTAAAGTGCCGTCATGCTTCTAAGAAAAATAGAACTTCAATCATTTGTAAGTCAGTCATACCTAAAAAAAAAAAAAAAAAAAAAAAAAAAAAAAAAAAGAAATGCATATTTATTGAAAAAAATATGTGTGGCTCTCCTGTCCCATGTCCCGGATGAAAAGGTTGACCACATTTTTTGATTATTTAAATGCATTTTCGATAACCTTTTGGTTCTCCAAGATCCTTCGATCGTTTGGCTCTCCGGAGACCTGCAAAGACGACGGCCGAAGGGAGATGTTCTCGGCGTGAAACCTACGACGATCAAGTTAGTTGGGTGATATGGAAAACTATATGTTGAAAACTTAGAGTGTATAGTGATTAACTTTACACCAAAGGGCGTTTCAGCTGCCCAACCTCCTCCAGACTCTCATCCAAATTCAACCTCTCATCCGCCATAGTCTTCTTCTTCATCTTAGCTTCCTCTGCAACCAGTAGATAAATAGAGTTATAGTACAAAACAACGCCAATTGATGTGAAGTTTCACCTCAAACTAGCTCTCTAAGATTCCTCGACCATTTGGCTACCTGCAAATACGTTGGGAACATCTCCCGACGTTAAACTTTTGACGATCAAGTCAGTATAATGATATGGAAAACTGTATGAAAAATATACTGAAAGCTTAGAGTATATAGGGTGATTAGCCTCTACCTTTTCCCAATTTTACCTATTTATAGAAGACTGTTAGCTTCATGAACAAGCTTCTCCCCTGCCCGACTGCCTGAAGACCTGACCAACTGTCCTTTCTGCCCGAAAAGGTTGCCTTGGTTACATGGCTACCAGTAGGTCTGCTCGTTGGTTATTTGGCTTTAATCTTACCCGTCAGATTACCTATTCTTTTTATTCACAAGCCTACATTTGTCCCTTTGTTGACAACCTGGACTTGACCTACTATTCAAGTCAATCCACTTCCTACTGGGGTCTTTTACCACACTACTTGTACACCCGAGCTATAGAATTTCGAGCTCCTCAATGGCCGAACTATAATCCATTATGTATTTGTCGTGTTATCCGAGCTCCTTATATGTCGAGCTTCAGATATTGACATGTTCTTCAGAGCTCCTTATATGTAGAGCTATATACATTGATGTGTTGTCTGAGCTCCTTATATACCTAGCTCCCTATATGTGGAGCTGTAGATACTCTTTAGTTATCCGAGCTATGTGAATGCTTATTACTCTGAGCTAAACGACCCAGCTAATATTTGGTTTATAATCCGAGGTTTACCATAACCGATTCAACCGAGCTATCTTCATATGCTATAAAATACTACCTCTTATTTTTAATATATGTCGTTTTGAGAAGTTGCACACTAATTAAGAATATTTTTTTTTTGTCAATAATAATCTTATTTAATGAAGATAGAGATGAATGTTTTGAGAAAAAAAAAAGTGAAGAGTGAATATGAAAAGACGTAATGTATTTATTGACTAAATGATGGTAATAATGAAAAAATATGTACAAAAGATCCAAAATGACATTTATTTGATAAATGGTTGAAAAGGCTAGAATGACATTTAAAAAAAAATAGGAGGGAGCATTATATTTCTATTTTTATTATATTTTAAAATTGAATGTGATATTTAAGTATAAATTTTCATATATTTATTGAAAAAAAAAAAAAATACTTGTGGCTCAGAACATAATAGAAGACCTGTCCGGATGAAAAGGTTGGCCACATTTTTTTTATTATTTAAATATATTTTTCGATAACCGTTGTGTGGTGAAAAAACTAGCACATTTTATTAATGGGTTTTAGTGAAAAAAACTAGCATTGTCACCATTGGCTAGGATGTTTCACACTTTTCGATTCGGATCTTCATGTCACGCTTTTACTTAGCATAGATCGACTCGTGTACTATATAACGACCTTTCTGAAAAGCGTCATCATACCATTTTTTTTTTTTTTTTTTTTTTTAAAAAGTGTAATGAAATGTCAAAAAAAATTTATCCTTTTTTTTTTTTCTAAATGTGTCATTTTCAAATACACTTTTATTTATTTATCATGTTGTGCAAATAAATAACAATATGACATTTTTTTGACACTCAAATAAGTTCCTGAAAAGTCATTGTGCAAAGTTATAGAGTACATGGAGTATAGTACGGAAGCGCGTAGAAATAAATAAATTAAAAATGAAACAATAATAAATAAACTTGTCTTCCGACGAGCGTCCCACTACCAGTGGTGAGTATGAGTCGGTACGGTTCGGAGGTTGATAAATCTCTGGAATCGTACCATGATTCGGAGACCAGTAAAATTCTACCGCGGAACCGTACCAAAAAATCGGTTTGGTTCGGTTCGAAAATTTTTATTTTGTGGTGCATTTCAGTTCAGTATTCGAGACTATCGGAACGGTTCGGTTCGAAGATTTTTATTTTGTTGTGCAGTTCAGTTCAATATTCGAGACTATCGGAACGGTTCGGTTCGGTTCGGATATTCGGAGATTTCTAATTATTTTTAAATAAAAAACATATCTTGTCGGCAAAAAATCGCTTGTCGAGGCTCCCGCGATGTCGTGGTATTTTTCGGAATTTTTTTGGCGTTCAAACTAGCAGAAAATGGAAGTGAGAGGCTGAGAGAGAGAGAGAGAAAGAGAGAATGAAAGAGAGGAAATGAAAAAGTTAAAGGGTAGAACAGTAATTGGGAGCGGTACGTAGTAATAGGAGACGTTAATATGCCTTTTTTTCTTTTTTTGTCAATTCAAAGCGATAGTGCGGAATTCTTCTAAAACCACTTGGCTCTAGCACAAAAACTTTAAAATTTAATTGGTTGATACGGTCAAATGAAAGTGTACCAGCCTTCGGCATGCTTCAGAGTGTAACATTGTAACGACGTCCTTATATTGTCCCGATAATACAGTCCTGCACAGTACATAGAGAGTGATTCCAGATTGCATGTGTCGACTTGTTTGTACATATGCCTTGGCAAGTACGTTCATCTACTATTAACATACTATGTACTATAGATTAGTGATGATATAATGTAACGATGACATTTGCTTTTTCTTTTACGAAGCAATCGAACGTTTTTTATCCTGGGACATTTGAAAAGAGAAAAGATGAAAAAATCAAGAGGATACAGAGTCTTATATCACATCGGCACGTCTTAATTAGAACACATACGGACCCCAACTCGAGAGGGCACATTACATTTTTGGACTATATGGAGTTACATCAATCAACTTATCCTCAAATTACATAATTAACATAACAAAAGAATCGCAAATCGCTAACTTACAAAAATAAAGAACCGCAAAATCTCAACATTTTAGCATTTGAGAAAAATCAAGCCAAGATAACGCCATGCGCTAGCAAATGGAAAATATGGGATTAGAATGGTATAATCAAATGGCAGAAAGGCTGGCCCATTTCCCGAGTTCGTATGGATCAGCATAGTAGAACAATTTAACTCTGTTAGCCAGTGATAAGCCCACAGCCCATGGGTGGGCTCTGTATTCCGAGTTGTCCTGTTCTGAAGGGTCATCTGAGAAAGCAGCAATGTCTCCAAGCAGACAAAATGTTATGCGGCGAGTGCTTATCTGTCTGGGGAAGTCAAAATACATGGGTGTCCCAGGTTTCACTTCTGGTAGCCGATACTCAGCAACAGTCACCATGTTGTTTGACTCCTGTTAAAAGACATGGTTGGTGGTTTTTATTTTTATTGTATGTACCAAATCTAGAAATATGGGACAATTGGGAAAAGAGGTAGAATTCCAATCAAGGTGAGAATGATGAACAAGATATCTTTATTTTCCAGCAAAAGCAACAGATTCAAAGGGGAAAAAATGGACCTGAAAGGTTTCACCTAATTACAAGAAAACAAACAAGGGAGAGAGAGAAAGAGAGAGTTATCTTTGAAAGCTTGCATTTCTGCAACAAAAATTCCATAAACAGAAAATTTTATATGACCCGGGATGGATTTAATCTCGGGATAGGACATTTTTCGAATAATTGACTGCAAAAAAAGAGATCGAGGCAGGGACGAGAGACTAGAGAGAGTGACTAGATCATTTTCATCCATCATGATCTTCTCACATTCAAAAAGGCTAGGTGGCATGTTCTCACGCTTCAAAAACCTATGTGGCAAAAAATCATGCTTCGGAGTCTTGGATATAAATTAATATTTTTTTATACAAAAAAAATTAGTCTTAGATTTCATTTAATGTCTATTATTCATATTAAATCCATGATTGATCTTTTCCTTATTTTCTTTTACAATTAGTTACCATAAACAATTTTACGTTTCCTTTTCTACATTACCATATATTACATTTCATTTTCTTATTTAATTGATACATTAATTATTATAAATATTCTTCTTCTTATTTTTAAAACTTTATTTTTTGTTTGTATTTTATTATTCATATATAATATACAAAATTAGTTATCTTTTAACGATCTTTGATTTGACATCCATAGTATATATATAATACAGAACATTGATATATAACCTTATAAAGAAATTTTAAATTTATTTATCAAACTAAATTATAGAATATCAAATAAAATTATAAGTTATCTTATAAAGTAATAGGAATTTATGTGTATTAACATACCATAAAATAGTTATTTTATCTGGAAAAAAATATGTAAGCTAACTATGAACATCAAATTAATATTAAAAAAAAAAAATGTAAGCTAACTATGAACATCAAATTAATATACAAAAATATTCTAAGGTTTGTATCTCAACTTAAATAAAGACTACATAGAGAGTGAACATTATAATGATCTTGGAAAAAAAAAACAACTAAACAATATAATTAGAATAATAAAAATTATTTGAATCTCATACACATTATATCTTAAATTATTTGAATATTATAAAGTTGAAGATAATTTAAAAAAATATTAGATGAGGAAAGAAAACTGTATAAATATAAAACATAATTACATCATAATAATCAAGTATAAAACATGGTATTATTTGAAATAATTAACATTATTATTTTCTAATTATAAGTTGTATTTTAATTTTTTATCATTCTATTATAACAATATAAATTTGTTCACTTCTTTCTTTTGATAAATTTATTTAATTTTCAAGCACCCGTGTTGTTCATGGACTTTATATTAACTACCGAATAAATTAATTATTATATCTAATTTTGACAAAATGAATATATATTAAATAAAACAATTAATTCCATAAAAATATTTTCTTGAAGTCGAAGTAATATTTAAAAATAAAAAATATTTTCTTGAAGTCGAAGTAATATTTAAAAATATTTTTTTTATTAATTATTTATAGTTTTTTTACTTCAAAATAAGAATTTCAATTCTTTTTTACTTTTTGTTGGACAATTAGTTTTTTATGAAACACCCGTGTAGTTCACGAACACTGTTTAACTACTAATATAATATAATATTACTTGTATTTAATGATGTATCACTATCTGCAGCTAGGGAGCGTTTCAACTCGTTCGAACAAAGAGAGACATTGACTAATAACCAATGAATATCTAATAAAAACAGGCGTGCAACCCCTTGATAGAGTTTCCATTATTTCAATGAATGGCTGATACAAAGCCTAATACCAAACAAGAGAAGCAAGAGCACACTACTACATCTCTAGTTTTTGTAGGCCGTGTATGATCTTTTCTACAGCATAGCCAAGATGAACGTCAACAATTATGAATGGTTAAGATTTATTCTAACCATAGCAAGCATACTTTTCAGCAAGAACCAAAACTATGGATGGGTATTCAATGTAGGCAAATTCCAAATCTAAGGCACAAAAAAATTGAACATCTTATGAGGCCAGTAATGTCACAATCGGCAAACCATATGCCAATGAGAGACCTTGACTTGGAAAGGATGGGGAATATCAAACATGGTCAAGGATAACATGTCTTTAGCGTAATAAAAATAAATTATTAAACAAAACAACAGCAAACATGCTTCTAGTACCTGAAGGGCGGACACTTGAATATACAACACGGCAGGAGAAATAAGCCTCTCATCTAAAAGATAGTCTCTGCACTCCGAGATCACATTTGCGGAAGGCGAATGGTTCACTCGATGCTTTACTGCACTAAAACCATCCAGACGAAATCCAGCCACAAGAGGCGAAGCAGGGGATAAAAATTGTTCCAGGACTAGATCATTGTTTATCAATCGCTCGACCTCAACGGGAACCTGACATGTTAGAAAGAGGGGGTTCAGTTTCAACAACTTCCATAGGTTTGTCAACCTATTAACATGACAAAGTTTCTGGAGAAAACTAAGTTAATAATGCTTATTTACCTTGAATCTGTTCAACTGTGGAGGGTTCTCTAACCAATTCCTCACGTTTATTTGGTCAGACCCTTGTGTGGATGTCCCTATTTCTTTCCTTACAGTACCAACTACTATTACTCTTTTGGCATGAATACATGGTTCACTATCAAATTCTCCACCAAAAGACGCACGCCTGCCGACTTGGGCAAACGGGTTTTCATCCATGGACAACAGGTTAAATTCTTTTTCGAAATTGACCGAATTAGATCCAATTCTTGGCAAACGCAAGGTTATCCAGATTATGCGGCACTGAACATGACTCTTGAAGGCAAATTTGACATGCCTAGGAACTTTACCATCTTCAAAGGACCTCTCTGGCCCACAAAGTTCGGACGAAGATCTTAGGAGAGATTGGATATCCCATTTCCCTGTGCATAATCGTTCTTCCCTATCTAATTTACTGCTAACCCAGATTTGTACCTGCACAAACAGAAAGACACATGTAAGCAACAATCTAATAGATAGTTTACTATCCTCTGAATGTGGTTTCAAGACATGTCAAAATATAAAAAGAAAATAGGAAATAGATGAAAATGTGGACATTACCCTTCGTATGCATACCAAGATTGATAAATACATAGTTCAAATGATAACAGCAACATGATAGTAAGATGCACAAGTCCAATATTTATTTTAATTGAGTGAGAGAAGCAACACAAGACCAGAATTCTATCAGCAACAACTCTCTTTCCATTGAAATGGAGTAAGAAAATAATTTGTTCTTCATACCAGAATTTCATGACAGTGTAAGCGAAAGTAACTTGACGGCACACACCAGTCAAACTAAACAAATATCATTGGGCATATATTTGGTTCCCGAAACAAAATGCAACATCCAGTTGTGAAATAGTTTAGCCTCTGAAAGTGCATCAACTATAAAAAATCAGCGTACTTACAGTAGGGGCATCGAACATTGAATAACCACATGGACTGACCAGAAGGACAACACCAGAGACATCAGAAATATCATTCAGCACAACGACAAATTCAACAGACGAGGCATCATGAGGAGCTCTCCAGTATGACTCTTGTGATCCAGAATTTAAAGGAGCAATCAATGATAAGAAGGGTGCTGAACCTGCTGCTGTCTCAACCTACATAATAAGGCACAGCTTACTTCCAGATAGTAATATGTCGACCATGAAACCATAAAAGCACAAGTGTACCCGGCTTACCCTCACATATTTGAATATATTAAAAATTAAAAGATTTTTTTTTTTTTTATCTTCAAGACAACAGAGAGAGAAATGCCAATTTTCTTTCCCCAAGTACAAAGGTGGAAAAGTGACCATGTAACTCCATATGTTATGGATTAGAGAAGTACAAATCCATCAATTCTACGTACTAGTGGTGTAGCCTACAAAAATGCAGACCACGGTTTTTTTTGTTATCATATCCCCATTCAAGGCAGCAACCCAAGTATGATCAGATAAATGTTCATTTTTCAGCTTAAAAGTCATCACCAGAGAAGTCCACAGAACTAGGTCATCATCACTGGTAAATTAAAAGGCAATAAATAGCATGGGGTTGTCAATAACACGTGGTTATGGAGATGCACAGAAATGTCAAATATAGAACCATGACTTTGAAGCACACCACGAACGAAGGTGAAATGTTCTTATAATAATTAGGCTTCTAATTAAGAAACTATTTTTTACTGTTGGTTCCAAAAGCAATCATAGCATTTTGGATAACAATTTAAATAAGAAAGGAACAGAGAAAATGACAGAACTAAGCAATTTAAAGACAATAACAAACTAGTTCATTGTGATACCGGGTGTAAAAAACTGGCAAACGGAAACTCTGCAAGTGATTCTTCTCCATCTGTTAATTTCTTTAAGACCTTAGCAGCTCCTTGACTCTTTAAAATGTGATCTCTTTTGAGGGGTAAATTTCTCGAGGATAATCCAAACACGTGGTTCAAGGCTTCCTCGGCAGCAGCATCCGCCCTATTATTTCTTCGTTGGCCAATCAAGACCCTGACAAGGTCCAGAATCAAGGCGTCAAGTACAACTTCGGGGCAGCATTCCTTACAGATAATCCCATCGAGTGCTGGCGAGCGGTTGGAAGATGAATCAACTGAACCTCCCTGGCTAGTTAGGCTAGTTATGCTGTTGTAACCTGAAATATCCTTCGAGATATGGCCTGCAAGTAAAAGAGCTCCTTTTCCTGCAGAACAAATTCTGCAGACCTTCCTCTCACAATCAGCACATACAAAAAGGGATTCCGATTTTGTTGATGATGATGAGGTCAATGACCCATCCCCAACAACCCCAGTTTCGGCACGAACTTGGCATGCACCACCTGAACACCTCTCCCCAATTGCTGAAACATTCCAAAAATCTATGGAACATCTATCAAATGTTCCAAGCCCAATGGAAGCAGTAATTTTATCTTCCAGTGAAGCGTGCCCGAACAATGCCAGTGCGCTGGCCACCCTGTGTAATCTCCCCAGGTATGAATCCTCAAGCAATGTATTTGGGTTAATGCTAGCAGGATCAATCCCAATTGATAAGAGGGCTCGATCTCTTTCAGCGGCAGAAAGATTCAGCTTCAGACGTTCTATTTCAAATTTCATAGCTTCCATGAAATCCAACCTTCTTTCCTGCTAATTTTAGTCAAAGAACAAGATAACCTCACACAATGTACACGTCTGATGATCAAATCATATTCCATAATCAGTCATGACAATTGAGTTCAACTACCGATTTCCACCAGCTATTATCCAAGCTCAGTAGAAAACGGACTTACAAGACTAGAATATATGTTTTGACATAATGGTATGGACATCAATTGGAATAAATTATCAGTTATATTTAAGCTATTGACTTAAGGAATTTTTGGATGTACTTAAAACAGCCAGTCCAAGAAGTCAATGATGCACACTGAAGATATAGATATATGATTGAAGCAAAATTAATCAAGACACCAGTATCCTTTGTTGCTAAGGTAACATGAACTAATTAGTTTATTTTGTTTTGTTATCGAAAAAACCTACAACTCAGAACTGATCTACAAAAAATAAATCCAAAACCTTTTTCCCAATAATGCTTCTGCAGCAAACTGGATTTTGATTCCACTGTAACCATCATGTAACTATATGAATTTGGGGTCAATACTAGCTTTCAAAATGATTCTTCTATGGAGGAAAACTCAAATTCATATGCTATACGGGCAAAATTATTGACCATAACATTCCAGCAGTAACTGAGTTAACTAATGTTGCGAAAATCCACCCAACTACAATACAGATGATAATTGGACAAGACCCACACAAACCGCATTTCACGCAGTCCATCCAAATTAATCACTTTGAAGCTAGAGCGACCAAAGCATCAGAGTTCAGAAGCAAGGGACAGCCTCATGTTGACATAACATCACACAGTATTTATCAAGTAAATCCTGCTTTCAACGTCTTAAACACATTAAAAAAAACGCATTTGTGCACACATTTATGAGTGAGATTCGGTACAGTGAAGTATGGTATCAAGTGTTCTGCTATACTACAGCAATTCCACATCTACAAATTGCACGTTTATTGAAACTACTCAGTTGTAGTACTAGGGTGAATTGAACATAGAACGGGATACTATCAACCTGTTTAGATGACCACATATGCTTACAATAGATGTCCTGATCGATTTGAATATAGTGCTATTGTGCAACAAGATCTCATAGAATAACTATAAAAGAAGAGCAGTAAACCATGAGACAACAGTCGTCATTTACAAACACATCACAAAACATACCCAATGAGGTCCTGCAAGAAGTTTGAACAATCTAATGTACTGTTGAGAACCATTATCTGAAGGCTCCTGAGACGCTGCAGTAACGGAGTGACTGTTTGTACCAGTAGCTGGCTGAGCAGCAACATCATCCAAGAAGTCAAGTAAGTCACTTCCTCCATGAATGACAGCTTCTGCAGCTGGTGGTGCTACAGGGTCTGTAATTGTTATTTCTCCAGTCAACAAGTCCACTAACGAGTTGGCAGATGATTCTGATTGCAATAATTGTGTCTCTTTATCATTTGTTATGGCAGCACCAAAAGGGTTCATTGGCCTTCGGTGATCATTTATACTTTCAATAAACCTAGCACCATTGTCTTCATGAGAAAAAATTGACCTCCATGGTAGAGAAACTCCAAGGATCTCTACCTGCATTCACAAACGAGTCACGTGATAATATCCATCGCTAGATATTTCTTCAAAAGCCAATCGAGTATTCGTACCTCGCCAAGTGTCATTGGCCCTCTTCCAGGCACCGCAGGGTAAAATGTAACTGCAACAACACGTGTAAGAAAATCCAACTGTCCTTCCAGTTCTTCAAAATCATACAACATGGAAGGGCTAGAGGACTCCTGTGCATGTAAGCGTGCACCTGCCCCAGTTACTGCCATATCTTCTGGGCTGATAGGTCCAGTTAAAGGTATCACAATGTTTGTACCATTTGCACATCGAGGAATAGAAGCTCCCTGTGAAGAAATAATGAAAAACTATAAAACCCTAATGCTGACTGAATATTGCATTTTACAAAAACGAAACGGCCGCTCCAATAATTTAATTAAAGAAACATCCTCTTATCTTTAACATTACAGCTAGTCATCTTTATGTTACATTCTTCAGTTGTAGACCAAATGTAATGTAATTTGCTTTTTCTGATGTGCAGAAAGATCCAGAAAAAAATTAAAAAATTAAAAAAAAAAAATTAATTCGGGCTATAGGAAACTGTATAACAAAATTTTCTTTAACATAAAAAAATTACACTTAGAATCTCAAATCTAGCTCAATAGCTTCCAAAATAAATAAACGAGAAAATATGATATATGCAATTGCGACATTTTTTCCCTCAACACACAATTTGTCTCGAGGATAAAGCTGGGGAGAGTTGATTTGGAAGACTTAAGGGCTTGATTGTTTACAAATTAATTTACTCACATTTATTTCGTACTCAAAATCTAACTCAACTTTAATTCAACCCCACTATTTTTAATATTATTCATATAATTAAATAATACAAATCAATCATTCTTACACATCACATCAACTTTAAGTAACTATCCATCAACTCACATAATTTTAACTATCATTTCCAATCATTATTTCCTACTTTTACATCAAATCAATTTTAATCATTTTATTTTAAATATTATTTTAGTACATTCTTAAAATTTCACTAACAATTAACCATACCACCTTTTCCAGAATTAACTATGGTTTAACCAAAATAACTCATTTTGAACGGATTATTTGATAAACAAGAGTGCCCTAAGCCATTGTACTCTTTGAATATGAAAGTAACTATGCTTTTCTAGACAAACCACGTAAAAGGAATACACACCCCCTATACCTGGACATGAATTATGTTTATGACCGCTAAAAAAACATGAAAGATGGAGGAACAAAAAGCTAAAATGTAGGCCAAATGTAGTTCAAAAGATCAACGCAGAGTTATACCAGACCTCAAGAACAAGTTTAAGCCCATCCAGATAGCGGCCGGTTCTCACATCAACTGTTGATGGAAATGTTGCATCATCAGCACCATGTGCAACAGTGAGAAGAAGCTGGCTAACATGACAAGGCTCTCCAAGATAGATAAACAGCTCAACCACATCAGCAGCTTGTGAAGAAACCTAGAATATATATACAGAACCAATGAACTTCTTAAATGAAACAGAACGACTGGAGGGAGATGAAATTTAAAGGCAATAAGAAGCTCATAAATATAGATACCCATATAAGGTCTTTTCTTTTAAAACTCAAAAGACTGGCTCCACCATCAGAAGATGCAAACATGCTTGGAACTGGCTTCAGAAAGCACCCAAAGGGACGTGAAGGAACCTGAAATAACCATCACAAATCATGAAAACTACTTGTTTTATAATGTGCAGACAAGGTGGCATGGCCAGAAATCAATCTTATTAAGGAAAATACCATTTGAAAAGAAAAAGTTGAAAACTCCAATATTGATAGGATCGGAATATGTTTCACATTATTTTGATAGTTTTGTTCATGATACAATGAATTTGATAACAGTTCTTACAAACGTGTATTCCACTCTGAAACCTAACTAGGTGCTACACCCTCGCCGAAAGGGAATTACAAAAATGCAGACAACTTAGGGGCAAGTTATAAAAGCATCAAAGACCATAGTAAAATTTCACCAAGGAAAATTTGCATATTTGGTCCATTATAGACTGAATAAAAATAAAAAATAAAAAACTAGGATTCAAAAATATATTTTCCATGAACACATTATACAAACATCAAAGATCACAGTAAAATTTCACCAAGGAAAATTTCATAATTGGTCAATTATAGACTGACAGAACTTTTGGATTCGAAAATATATTCCATGAACACATTCTGGTCAAAATCAAAAGGTTATAGAAACCATAAGAAGAACCAGAGGCAGCCTAAGCAACTCACACAATGAGGAAATATAAATTAGGGAACAAGTTAACAGTTAAAAACATAGAGTACACACGAGTAAGGGATGGATCACGGTGGAAGGAAAATGTTTAAAAAGCCTTAGCCCCAAAAAAATCTCCAATTGTTTCTGACGGGAGCTATCTACAACTGCATTCTTATATCTTCTCTGTAGGGTGATCTTCATATTCTGTGCAGCAGAGAACTGTTTAAACTTGCCAGCTTCTTCAGTAAAAATGCTAAGTATTTGGCTGTGCATGGCTTTGGACCCCGTATATAATGTTGCATGAATGTCACCAGCAGCTAAGAAAAGATCAGCTAACTGAGAAACAGGAGATAAGATAGTTGATCTCTTAAATTCCTCAAAGGACATGTCAAACCTTTTCCAAGGTTTATCTGGACAAGGATGATTCCAGGTAGTAGTCCTAGTGTTGTGATCAATATAATATGTTTTCCCAGTTACTGCATCAGACCTTTTCTCCCACCCAGGAGGCAATGGAGCAACATAACCAGCATAGTTACCAGGTGATTGATAGCCATATGCAGAATCACTATCCAGTGATATACCTAATCGTCTACACTGCTCCATAAAAACCTGCAGTGCACCAAAGAAACTAGCAGCATTTGTTCTGTCCAATGAGTCAGCACAGTTGAAACGTATGACACCGTTTTGATGTGACCTTAGGCAGAAAGCACCGTCATAGTCATCATTATAGATTATTTCCCCTTTACAATTATTAATCCTTTGGCGTGATGGCAAATAATCACCCTCGGAAATTCCAATTGAAACCGTTGGTGCCTTCAAAAGATACCAAAGTCCTTCAATTGTTTGCTGCTCACCTTTTAGTTTCACACTAGCATGCCAATCATAATTTATCAAATGAATTCGAGTATAAGGAAGTTTTCCAGTGGAGCGAATATAATTTAAAGATTCTTCAAAATGCTGAACTAAAATGGACTCTGATTTCCCTTCTCCATTTCGTAGTAAGTTGACGCACACAATTGGAACCAAAGCACTCTTTTTCTGACCCCCAACAGCTACATCCAGATTTCGCGCATCATATCTTTGAGACAACCTCTGATAATACTCTGCACTTCCTTTGTAAGGATCACGATCTGATACATATATTTCTGCTTCAGCGGCAGTAAGTTTTAATTCAGCTCCCCACCAAATAGGTATGGTGCCTCTACGCCAAATGTAAGTATTGAAGGGAACACTTTGACCAGCTCTTTTAGGAACCCAGACAAGTTGTTCACATTCAACTTCATTACCTGCACATCCGACAGTGCAAGACCAATGAAATAAAAAAGGGATGGATCGCCATAGCATTTTCGAGAGCTACCTATCAGGATTTTCAATAATATCATGAGCTAGCTATCATGAATATCAATATTTTCATGAGCACGCACAATCTCAAATTTATAACGCACATTATTTGGTCAGGGGGGAAGGGATAAAAATGAAAAATAAAAACAGGTAAACTTTATAGGAGTATACTCTCAATATGGAGGCAATGAAAGATAAGAATCCATTTTGCACGAAAAATCAAATTTTCATCCTGGGTTACTTATTCTTCGTAAGGTAGAAAAAACAAAGGTAAATAACTTTTTCTACCCATCACTAAGCATATAAACCCATAAAATGCATATATGACTGCTCATGTTAGTGAAAAAGAAAAAGCTATGTATAAACAGCTAGCCAAATCAATTGAAGTTCGAATTGTGTCATTGTACAGCCACAGTTAAGTTTTAAAATAATTTGCAAGTTGAAGATAATGAAAAACCGTTGATCAGGAGCATGCAAAACACCAGTGAAAAAACAAGCCAGAAAGATAAAATAAATAAATAAACATCTACAAGTTTCAGGATATATGTATAGCACTATTCTAGCTGAATTATGCCAGAGAACTCTTAAATTTCAGGCATGAGTAGTAAACTCCTATAAACTTTTACAGTCGAAAGAAGAAACACAAACACATTACTGATGGCATAGATCAAAGAAGGATCACCTGTGCCATAACATGAGTTTATACCCCTAGCTAAGTATCGAGTTCCAGGATGCAACCTACTACGACGAGCAGTAAGTGCGACAAATCCCTCCTGCTGGCCATGGCTACCAAAAGTCTTACATTCAACAAAGCCCTGTATGTTGGTTAACAATTAACAAGCAAGTCACCCAAACATTTAATTTAAGTATCTGCAAAAGGCTGGTGTATCAGATTCAGAAAGACAAGGTGCTTCACATAAACAAGATATATGAGGATGGCCAATAACATGCCTTAAAGAACTATTATATATTATCAAAACTTCAACCTAGGAAAAAAAAGGGAGGAATAAAGAAGTAGCTGCGCACAAAATCGTGAATGTCAAGTTACACTCATGACTAAACCCCTTTTACTATAAAATCAACTTTTATATCCATTGTCTATTCAGGAAATAATCTCTCTTTCCAGAATCCATAAAGAATCTTAGAAATTGACGATGTTCATGGCTGCTTATCCGCACCTGTGTCGTTGTTCATAGAATGACATTTAAACGAAGTAAAACAAAAGCAGCTTAATACTCAGAGAAGTTATGCATGCTAAAATTGAAGTTAAAAACTGAACCTAACTGTGAGCTAGATGTAACTTTTCTACTACAGTACTTAGTTTAGCAAAATAAAGATCCAAATGAAAATAGAACTTATCGAATGCAAGAAATCAAGTTTCGGTAAATCAAGTTAAGGTATAAAACTATGCACAGCTACAGCACACATTTAAAAACAGATAAACCTGAGTCTTCCCTCCCAACCCACCCCACCCACCCACACGCACACACTGCAGACAGACAGAGAGAGACTTGCATAGCCAGGAGAAGAGCTAGCAAGGTTTCATAAAGATAAAGACGCTTTTGCATGGCAGTTTGATGCATTCAATACCCAATTAAAGCATGATTATCTATTTACACTGATGCTTCATCCCAAAATATTTATTTCCCATAACAACAGCATGAATAGACAGAAACTTCTCATGAAAAGAGAGATGATGGTCAAGAATTTTCCATTTCCTGCATTCATTTTCTTTCTGCTATTTCGTCTCAGAACGGTCAGATGAAGGAAAAGATACAACAAGGCCCCAGTTTGGGAGGCAAATAAAAGCTAATAATAAATCACATAATAATTTAAACTATAAAAAGAACCCATAGACCCTAAGCAATAGCTGGAGGGGATAAAAGTAAATAAATAATGAGAAAATGCCAAAAATATTGTCAGAGAAGGAAATATAGATATAAAATGTTTAAATAGTACAAATGTGAAGATACCAAGGATGGCAAAAACCTGTAGAAGAATGACGCAGTGCTGCGGAAGCCCAATGTTCCTGAAAGGCATTGAGAACCATTTATTCCAAACAAATTCATCATCAGGACTATGCACTGGCATACGACTTGGGAAAGGTCGAGTTATGTCCCTAGTTTCACAGAAGTAATGTTTCCCATCAATATCAAGTTCAGTCAGTTCTTGAATATTCTTAATTTCGGTTTTGCTCTGTGGTTGAGGATTCTGAAGTGAAATTTTAATCCACTGGCTCTCAGTAACAGTGAAAACACGCCCTCCACCAGGTAAATTTGGTATACTGGCAGCCAACCTTGTCGCTACCAGCAAAACAGAAAAGCTGCCAAGGGCTGCATAGCCTAGTATAGCTTGTGCATGGGTCATACTCTTACATAGCCATTTTGACCCACAGGTTATATAATCTAATGCTTCATTTTGGGATTTGAAAACATCATATCCATGCTTTGCAGTATAACGAAGAGTCCCAGTCGTTGGATCAATATAGATAACCTGAGTATCATTTCTAGTAGACAAACTGATTATAATGTACACTTCACTTGAGTCCAACGTGACAACAACAATAGATGTGTCTCTTAGACAACCAGCTGCAATAAATGTCAAACATACATATCAGGTACGAAATTATACGTGCCAATACAATTAACAATAAGAAACTTATACAGGCTAAAATTTGGGACGGACAAACAAAGAAAAACAAGCGTATCGTAGGCAAATGGAGAGATTGTGGATCATCATATCTGATACTTCCCAAAATACACGAGAAAAAGAAACAGATGTTTGTCAAGTTTCGGACTAGCTTCATATTTTCACTATATAACCTCAGTCACCTACTACAAGTCAGCTGATTATTAGGTATCTCCAAAACTGAAATTTCATACTCAAAGGGTCACTTCCAAAAAAGCCTGCTTAAAGCCTCAAACAATAACATGATTTTTAACAGACAAAATCCAACTTCCAATTTTCCACAAAGTAAGACATCATAAAACATACTAAAACGGTTCCCATAGGCTCACCAGCTGATTCCATGCTCTGAAACTCCACCAATCTTGAAGTTCTGAAAAGCAGTAAAGCTTACAGACTCTAACGGAGGGACCAGTAGCCTGACCATGAAAAAATAGTAACATTTAATGAACAATAGGACACACCCATAGTCACGGCAATATGCCAATAAACGTTATTTTAGCCTGGCAAAGGAAAACTAGCAGGAACTACCATCCAAGAAAAGCACAACTTTAACAGTTTAATTATATTAATGCTACAATGTGCAATATTTAAACCAATAATATGTGAACATCTATGTTACCCGGACTCGGCATCTACCGCCGGAGTACCCGTGTCGACACGACACGACACGACACGGGTACTGGTCCGAAATCCGGCTCCGATCCGGTAAAAAGTGGCCGGATACGTTGACTATCGACAGCTGTCGGAGCGGGTGAAGAAGATGTCATGAACTATGTGGGAAAGAATGGAGAAAAAGATGGTTAAGGGTGAGGAAGTACTGGTTTGGGTGGTCGGATCTGATGAGGAAGAGGGGCCTATGGCATGGTGGTAGCTCTGAATCGGGGATCACCGCCGGAGGAGATTTGTTTAATAGCGTTTCGAGAAGAAATTAGCTGACTTCAATTTTTCCTTTTTTTTTTTTTTTGTCGTCGTCAAAACAACAGCTAAAATTAGTGTTTGGTTAAATGGTTTTTTGCTCTACCTAATTTATACTTATATAAAAAAAACATTCTATTTGGTTAAATGGTTTTTTGCTCTACCTAATTTATACTTATATAAAAAAACATTCTATTTATTAGATTTAGTAGTAAAACAAGTCAAAGGTAATTAATGCATTCTATTTCCATCAAATATTTTATTTAGTTACTTTTATTAATTGTTTTATCTCTTAACACATTTTCAATACAACTTACCATGATTTTTCTATTCTGATTAAAAACCAAATTTTACGTTTAAAATCTTGTGAAATTATTATTATTATTTTTATAAAGCATATATCATTTGTTAAAATATTGTATATATATATAATACACATCACAGTACCATGGTAGATGATTTAAATTTCAACCGAACAAAATGTCAATGATTTAAATTTGAACACACCTATGTGTTTGACCAAATGTCTGGATGATTTAAATTGAGCTCATCAAAAATTGTTTAAATTTGAACACACCAGAAATTTTATGTACTTTTTATTTATAAATATATTGAAAGTGGTATTTAATGGCTGTTATATAAACTATTTTAATATATTTGCAATGAATAAAAGTTTGAATGAATAATTTGTAATATTATTCATAATGTTTGTGACTTATGAGACACGAACACATAACTCCATACATATTTGTCAGAGAGCAGCTTAATAATTTTTAAGACTTAACATTGATTAAAAGAGGTAGAAAATAGATAATAACATGATTACATTTTAGACTCAAACGGACAAGGATGTGAAAATAACTCATTTAATATCTTTGTCCCGTGCATCGCGTGGAGTACGTACTAGTTGGGTTAATAAGCTAAAAATGAAAACCTACAATCTCAATAGAACATAAAAACATAATAATACCAACAAAAACGTACACAAAAACTCTCCCACACTTGGAATATTTTTTGTCCTCTTTTTTTTTTTTTT
>CACSLK010012206.1:3199257-3220221 GCA_902706635.1 Striga hermonthica | reverse complement strand
TTTTTTTTTTTTTTTTGTGGCTATGAGATAAACAAGAATGTGATTTTATTGTTTCTGCAAATCCTTTCTTCCGTAACCTCATCCAAGTTTCTTAATTTTATGCATACCTCTTTTCTTTTACTAGTACAGATCCAGTGCGATGCACGGGTGCACAAAATTAAGGTTATTTATCAAGTCTTATAATTATATAAATGAATAAAGAAAAATGTACGGGATATATATAGTACGTGACCTGTAATAGGCCAAAATGTGAACACGGGTGATGCACGGGGTGCACAATTTAAGGCCATTTATTAGTACAGAGTCCGTGTGATGCACAGGGTGCACAATTTTCTAGTATGTGTAATACAAATACATACCGTATGCACATGACAGAAGCACTAAATGAGTTATTTCCACATAGCTTGCCCGTTAAGTAGCTCCTGAACGCGGGTGCACAATTTGTAGTATGTACTATAAAATCATAACAAATTTCCATACAATTAGATAATTTATTAGCCTTTTTTATTTAAGTAAAGATTTTACGTACTTTTTTTTACTTATCGGATGTTATGAGATTTTTTTGTTAAACCGATCTTATGGGATATGATACAAATACAATTAGAGGATTGAACAAAATCAGAACAAATTTCTTTACAATTAGATAATAAGAAGGAATTAGATAAGGAAAAGAAAAATTAGATAAAGAATTTTGAATCTACCTTTTTTAGTATAGATAGACTTTACGTACAAATTTTGACTTAAGCGATTTTATGAGATTTGTTTTGACAAAATCAAAGATGAATACTGAAGGCTGTTTCTATTAACATTTACAATGTGTATTTAATGTTTTTTTTTTTTGGCAAAATATTCTTTTTAAGTGTGATATATAAATATTAAAAATACTTAATATATTTTATAACATCTATAAAAGCATCTAAAATATTCTATATTATTCACAAATAATGTTTGAAGCTACCTACATTTTTCTAAGCTACCCGTAAGGAAAATATGCCTAAAAATTCTTCATTTAACCTCCATATATGTATATATATAGAAAGAGCAAATGAGTAAAAAAAATTATACAAATAATATTTAAAAGTACCTAAAATATTAGTAATTAGACATGTGAAATTTAGATTTTTAAAAAATCTATATAGGTAATGGATTTATAGTAGTAATTAGACTTTTATTTATTTACGTTTAAAGTTGTTACGATAGATGAGGAATGTGATTTTTTTGACTCGTGGAGATGGAATTTTATAAGCTGGGTTATGAAATTTTCTTAAACTCGTCCATGCGATGAGTTTTTTAAGTTGGGTATATAGATTTAAAATTGTAAAAAAAAAAAACTTTCATAATCATTTGATTTGGTATTTGCGGAGAGCTTCATTTAATTTAAAAGTGTAAAATAAATAAATAAATAAATAAAGTACAACTGAAAAAGTTACAGCCAATTGTATGGAGAATTAAACTAAATCCAATTTTGTAGGATGCATTAAATATAGATTAGATTTTATATGTAAAATAAAATAAAAAAAATAGTTTTACGTGTTGCAATATTTTATATTTAAAAAAATTAAAAAATCTTCTTTTACGTATTGCATACCAACATTTTATGAACTAAATGGATATTCCTAAATTAATATTGCATACCCAATATTTTAGGAACTAATTAAATGCTAATTTGATTTACATACCAAAAATATTAGATGAATTAATTAAATAATTGATAAAAATAGCAAATCATTAATTAGGGTTGACTATTTTACATACTACATTTAGTAAATAGTATAGCTTTTAATATAAGTATAGATAGATATATTCTTGAGGATGAAATCTCGTACCCCAGATGACATGAACTTAAAAAATATTGAATCGAACATTTCCTTATGCTATGAAAATTGGGATTCTCTGTGGTGTTCCACGAGTTGAAAAATTACCTCAAACAAAATGATGAGGCCCTCCTTCTAGCACCATTTGTTGATGCTAAAAAATGTCAGCAACAGGGGGTGAACTGTACACTAAATCGTGTAATTTGTTCAATCTGCATGAATAGATTTGTTCCGAAAATATGGGTTGGGTACCTCTTCCATTCATGACTTTTTGATATATATCTGTTATGAGATGAATACATGAATAAAATTATCTGAAAAGCAAGTAGCCAAGCGTATGAATATAAAGCTTATTCTTATTGATCTCTTGGAAAAAAAATGTCTCTCTCTCTCTCTCTTACAAGATTTCGTTTTGATAGGATAAGATCTTGTGCGATCCCCCCACCCCCCTCCCTTTTACAATAATGATGGCCAAATATATATATGACATAACATGTGGACATAAAGTCATGTGGAATAAAATAATACAAATGATGTTTTAATGTGTTGTATTTTTATTAATCGTAGCCAAATTGGGTATCACCACAAACATATTATATCTTAAACATTAAGAGATAAATCGGGTAATTATTATCGGAGCCTTGAATTGTAATTTAGAAGCCAAATGGGGAGATCATTCTTTAGTGCACTGAAGAATTCTTCAAGTATGAGTGTAGTGTGTTTGGCCACAGTTGGGCCCATACTTAGTAAGCCCATATTTGGCATGTCGTTAGGGTATCTATTGTAGCCAATAAATACACTCCTATTTGTGGTGGAAATCATAAGTTTAAGACCTTTGTGAGTTAGTCATCAAGACAAACAAAGAGTGTGTAAGGTAATGTAATAGAAGTCTCGAGGTAAAATTGAGGCAACCGAACCTCGTCTGACATCCGCCGCCGTGCACCGCAACTATTTTCGTCTAGCCACGACCGAGCGCAGCCCGCGCCGTGACCCATTTCAAGCCGCGACATACGCATACCTAGACGCCCGACCACACGAAAGCTAGTCGCGCGATCCGAGTGCCCGCACGCAGCCCGCGACGCATGTGTCTAGCCCCGTGACCCCACGACACAAGAGGCGAGATGATTTTGATTCTGGCAATTGATTCTGACTATCTGCATCAGTGAAAATCAGAAACATCTCAGAGTCTGCAATTTTTAGTGTTCAAACCATTCTCTACTCCATTGCAGTTAGGCTTTATTTTCAGGACTTTAGCTCTCTGACATGCATTAAATAAGACGCTCCTAATTTTATATTAAAACCAATATTTTTAAAGTCCCAACAAGTTTTTCCAATCACAACTCAAATATAACTCAACCCCAACCTTATTCAATATTATCAATATAATTAAATAATATTAGTCATTCGTCCTTGCATATGACAATCAATTTTAATTCACTATTCATATACTCACATAATTTAACTAACCATCACTTTCAATCACATATCTTTGACTTTTACATCAAATTAAATTTCGTTATTTTATTCTAAATATTATTTTAATACAAAATTAAAATTTCATTAAACCTAACTAAATTAATATTAATTCTAATTAACAAAAAAATTATTCAAAACTTTAAGGTGATACAAAAAGAAAGCTCTTTCTCTCTCCTCCCCCGAAAAAAACCCAAGTTCCTCCTAACCCTTACAATGTTTTTCGGTGTCATCCCTAGCGGGGCCTTCCGAGTTCGCGGCAGTGTCGTCCCTAGGCCACCCGGCTCGATTCTCGAAGAATCACCGCCAGGAGGAGTAGTTTTCGCTGGTGGAGGAGGAGGAACTCATCCCCATATTAGTTTTTCCAGTGGTTCTGGTCGTTATGACGACGAGGCGGGTGACCAACTTCTCGGTGCCTTCGCAGAGGCAAACCTCCGATATTTTCTTCAGGTGTGGGTCGCAAGTTCGATTTTCACTTGGTGGGGATCTGGGTGGAGTTCTTTGCTTTTTTTCTACCATGTCTCGACCATTTTTTGTGCTGGGTGGAGAGGACGGTCGTCGAGGTCCGGCCGAGGTTCGACTTTCCGTGGTTTGGGCCTGGGTTGTTGGTGTTGGTTTGGGTGGTTTTGTGGTGTGGGTCTCTGGGTGTGGGTTTCGGGTTGTCCTTTTGGTTTTTGGGTTGGTCTGTCAGTGCCGGTCCTAGTTAGGCATAGTTTTACATTTTTGGTTCGGAATCGGGGTCGTGGCTTTGTCGGTATTGGTGGATGTCCATTGGTGTCGTCGTTATTTAGCTTGGTGTGGGTTGTCTTCTACGGTTCTACCGAAAGGGTTGTTAAGTTTGTTTCTTTGTGGTTTAGTGTTTTTTGTTGTGTTTCGTTTCTTTCTCTCATGTTGGAAGTGCGTTATGTGTATACTCCACTTGTGGGAGCTTTTGTTTGCTTCTCTCCTTTTGGTAGTTTCTTGGGTTTATGTTGTTTTTAGGTTAGTTACAGGTTACCATCGGCGTAGTTCTCCCAAATAAATTCAATGCTTTATTCGACCATGTGGTTTTTATATTCGACTATTATCTAATTTGAATGTTTTGTGGATATTATAAAAATCTATGGTTCCGAAAAAAAAATAATCAAAAACTTGTATCTAGCACAACTATGTGTGTGTTTGTATATCAACAAATTCATTTCATACTCAATTCATACTTAAAATTTAACTCAACTCACTATCCTCAATATTATCAGTATAATTAAATAATATCACCAAATCATTCTCACACATCACATCAACTTTAACTTACAATTTATTTACTCACATAATTTTAACTAAACTATCATTTGACATCGTCTCTCTCCTACTAACCATACTACTTTTTCAAAATTATCTCTTAGTAACTAAAATAGTTGTATACAAGCAAGCCCTAAGAATACCCTATGGATATACCGTTTTTACTTGAAATTCAATTATGCGGCGACTCCACTCCAATAAATCTCTCTCCACTCCGCCTCACATTCTCTCCCACTGCTCATTTTCATTTTCATTTTAATTTCCATGTCCATAAATTTTGTACCCTCGCCATTGTTACTCCTACACAAACCCTTACCCAAACTGCCCCCGACCTCGGCCCCCGCCATGGCCACCTGCGTCCACTCCTCCCGCACCAGAGCCCCTACTCACACCAATCCGCCCGTCGACGACTACGCTTTTGACAGCTACGTCCGCTTCTACCGCCCCAACCCGCCGGATTCCGTCTCCTGCGCCCCGATCTCGGAAAAGAAGCCCAAAATTCCCCAACCTACAAACCCTAAATTCGAAAAGGGGGCCGCCGATTTGTGGCCGCGGATGAAGGAGGAAGCCACCTCGGACGTCGACCAGGAACCCATCCTCTCCAGCTACTATTTCAATTCCATCTTATCTCACGATTCCATCGAGAGCGCCCTGGCCGACCTCCTGTCCATGAAGCTAAGCAATTCAAGCTTGCCCAGCGGCACTCTCTACGATCTCTTCATGGGCGTCCTCACCTCCGATCGAGAAATCATTAGCGCCGTTAATGATGACTTGAGGGCTGTCAAGGAGAGGGACCCCGCTTGCCTTAGCTACGTCCACTGCTTTCTCAACTTCAAAGGATTTATGGCCTGCCAGGCTCATAGGATAGCACACAACCTGTGGTCCCACGGCAGGAAAATCCTGGCCCTTTTGATACAGAATCGAGTTTCGGAGGTTTTCGCGGTAGATATCCACCCGGGGGCGAGAATCGGGAAAGGGATTCTGCTCGACCATGCAACCGGGCTCGTGATTGGTGAGACGGCCGTGATTGGGAACAACGTGTCGATTTTGCACAACGTGACCTTGGGTGGGACCGGGAAGGACTCGGGTGACCGGCACCCGAAAATTGGGGATGGGGTTCTGATTGGGGCGGGGACTTGTGTGCTGGGAAATGTGAGGATTGAGGATGGGGCCAGGATTGGGGCAGGGTCAGTGGTGCTGAAGCGGGTCCCGGCTAGGACGACTGCAGTAGGGAATCCGGCGAAGTTGATTGGGGGGAAGGAGAATCCTATCAGGCTGGATGATATGCCGAGTTTGACTATGGACCACATCTCGCACATATCTGAGTGGTCGGATTATGTGATTTAGGCTGTTGTGTGGTGTTGGTGGTGTTTTGGAGCTGTGGCTCATTTGTGTTGTGGTGATAATTGTTGGTGTGTGGTTATGTTGTTTATGAGCTATGGCTGGTTCAGTTAGATTAAAGGGATGGTGAGAGGTTGTGGGTTTTATGCTTTTAAGAGAAAACTTGGGGTTTTCCTATTGGCATGGATGAAATGTTGTCTGTGTATCTGTATGAAATACAAACCACTCTTAGACAAATTGGTTACTGTATTTGTTGTTCGAGTCTGAAACTTGGGTTTTTTTTTTGTTTTTCGAATTTTTCCTGAATACGTTGCTCGTTCAAAAATTCTTGTGTTTGTTTCAAGTAAATGTTCTGTTTTTGGGTCTCAGCATGTGCATGGTGATTTACTTCTCTTATTAGTAATGTGTTTTACCAGGCCAACTCAAAAATTCTTGTGTTTGTTTCAAGTAAATGTTCTGTTTTTGGGTCTGAGCATGTGCGTGGTGATTTACTTCTCTTATTAGTAATGTGTTTTACCAGGCCAACTCGGTGAGGCACAGCAAGATCGATCTGGTTGTTTGCATGGATTATTGGGGTTTCAGCGTTTGAGGCACAACTACAACACAACGATGCCCCTATCCAAGCCTACTTTTGAACTAAAAATAGTTTTAAGTCCAATTCAAGGAGAGCAGAGACACACTTCTGTTGCCATTGTGGGCGTCGAGCCTAAAATGTCTCGTGGAGAATTCAAGCTCTGTAATGTTTTGATTCTCAATGTGGGCAATTGTATCATGGCCGAAAGTCTGACTCAGTCGAGCTTACATGAGTTGTATTCTAATCATAAACATGACGATGGGACGAGAGGTGAATAAATGAAAAAAAAAAAAAAAATTAGAAATGAGAAACATGTGACCAAATGATAAAACTAACAAAAAATAAATTATATTTGAGATTATGTATGATTATAAACTAATATTTTAGTAAACCAGCCTAAGTGGTTAGCTTGGGAACATAATTTGAGAGCCAACAATACTCAAATTTTAAAAAATGTCATCGGAATGGACTCTTTGGTAAAATCAGAATCACGTTAAAACTGCAAATATTGTGGACTCCAAAATCATATAGTTGCTTACTTCAATATTCTACAAATTCTGCAATCATAACCTGGTAAGGGAAGCAAGCTGTAGAAATAAACACCAGCAACAGCAGTACGAAAGGAACACAATTACCGCCAACGGACAACACAAAAGATATTGAATTATACAAGGAAATCCCTAGCAACAAATACAAATATATAACACGAAAAATAATAGTGTATGAACCAACCTCTAAACAATTGCATATAATGCAGTAAAATAGAAAGCATAGGACAAGCAATCCTAAGCTGAATGACAAGGTTAAAGCTTTGTGACGCCAAATTCAGCCCTGATAAATCGCCCCAAATTCAGCCCTCCAGGCCTGATCATCATCATCCGGAAATGATGAACCGTTTTTTTGCACCATATCCGACTTATCTTGGTAAAGTGGCGAGGATCTCAAAGCGGCCTCTGGCAAGGTACTACTTCATGGTAATCATCTCCATCCGTGCTTTCTCTTCAGTTTCTCCATCTGTCTCCTCAACTTCTCGTTCTCTTCTTCAATCCCCGAATTCTTGTCATTGACAACCAACACAGTAGAAAAATGAACACCAAGCCAGAAAACATGAATTTACATTATTTCAGGCAGTCATGCAAAGAACCTGTTTTTAAGAATTTCAAATACTCCTCCACAGTTTGATTTTGTCTTGGAACTAAGGAGGTGTTCAGCTGAAAACCCTTCATCTATCTGATGCAGCTGAAGGATACTGCTGAGGCTGTACATGATGCTGGGGAGGTTCTTGTCAGGTTGAGGGAAACTGAGGAGGCTGCCAAGCTGGCTGAGGTAATAATAATAGTGAATCGTTTTACTGATCCGAAAAGAAGCTTCCCTATGTGACAGCTCAGCAGACAGCGCCTTCACAAAGCAGGCCCCGTGCCTGCTACCTGCCGCCTTAGAAGCTGCCCTCTTCACATCCGCTACAGCCTCCATCAGACCCCTGTGCTTCTCCACAAGCTCATTGTACTTCTCCTGGAGCTCCGTGTAGTGCTCAATCATCCTGGCTTGGCCCACGACCGACCTCCCCAGGGCATCGTCCAGCTCCTCCATTGACTTCTTCTCCAAAGTCAACTCATCCTCGGCCTTTTCGGCTCGCCGGCGATTGGACTCGATTTCAATCCTCAGCTCGTCGGTCAGTGAGATCCACCCACTCTCCATCTCCATCCATTTTTCTCTCTCCCTCTCGAATTCTTCCTTGTTGTTGATGGAACTTTTTCTTATCAGAATGGATTGTGACAGCAGGGAGTATCGTAGTTTGCCGGACGATGATCTTCTGATGGTGGTGCTGAGCTGGTGCAGAATGAGGAGTTTTGGACCTCTTAGATTTCACATTTTTCTTTTATGAGTTCTGGAGGTAGCTCGTGGTGTTTGTCGATGTCCCACGTGAATAAGGGCTGCCGAGGGTTGCAGCAAGATTATGGGCATGGATTCTGAAATATTACGAAAATTGAGTGTCTTTGGAGAGGTTGCTGACCTTTGAATCAGATTTATCGAGTTCATCCTCGTTTATCGAAGGCAGTTGGTTCTTCCGATCGATCTGGCACGTACATTGCTCAAGCTGCAGGAGAAAAGGCAGGAACAGTGAGTTAACTTGCTGTATTTTGGAGCTGGGCTAAGCAAATCTTGCTCTCATATGACTTGAAAAGAAAAGGAAAAGGAAAAATTATTACCTTTCTGTTTAAATGCTCGATTTGAGCTGCTTGGTCTTTACAAATGCTCTTGAGCTCTGTATCTCTTTCGATGGCCAGGACTAAGTCTTTCTCCACGCCCTATTACAGAGAATAAAATTATTAAGAGAATAAAATTATTAAGAGGTATTTAACAACTACGTGGATCTATTGAGAGACCTTTGCCTTGTCAGCTTCATTGCTATCTCCCTTGACATCTAATTCAAACAAAAATGGCACCAGATGATTGATCTGAGGTCTGAACTGAGGCATTGGCCTTTCTGCTTTCAGACACGGTTTGAGTGCCAAGTGTTCGAAAGAGAAGGACACGGATGATCTAGAAGGAGTCGAGTTCCTCTTGTGGTAGTCGATGATCTGTAGCCCTCTGTGGAGGCTAGCTGCCAAAGACTCATTAGTGCCCTCAAAAATCTTATTAGATCTCTCTGGTTTCTGTGACTGCCGAATCACGTCTACATTTTTTAAAGAACCCACCATGTCACTCTCATGATTCCATGACAGGAAAACTAGGCTTTTCCTTTGAGAACTTTTTATTTTGGGAGATTCCGATTACATTGGTTCCAGAAGGGTTGTATTAGGGGGAATATCCAGAGCAATTGAACTTCTAGAAACTTCGGTTTTATTTTCACTCGAATTGATTTCTTCATTTTCTCCTTCAGAACAGCTCATATAGTGCTCGCTAGTGTATTCTTTCTCACAGGCTTCTTCTGAGTACAATATCTTACTCTTTCTATACTTGGAATTTTCCTTCTTGTTGTCTTCACGAGAGCCACATACATTATCAATATGACGCTTTAATTCCGTAACGTCATTCTCATTGATGTGTGAAATTTTCTTCAGAATCATTTTCTATGCGTAGTAATATCAGTGAACGATTGAGGCTCAGTCTCAGCTGATTAACCCCTTGGAAATATCCATGACTGCTGCTGCTTAAGGAGTTGGATGTGCTGGATTTAGCCCTCATGAGCTCTTCCTGTATTGGTCAAAGTTAGTTATTAGATACAAAAATGCTTCTTTTGCAAAGTTCTTTTTGAAAACAAGCAATGATACCTTCAGCTGCCGAATCTGGTCGCTCAGGTCATTAACAACGTCCTCCGTTATTTCGTTCACCACAGGTTCATTCTTCATGAGTTTTGCCAGCAAGCCGAATCTGAGGGTGCTTAAGGTTTCACTACTGCTCCTGCTTGCGAAGAGAAATAAATGAGCAGCAATCTATAAGAAGCATATTGGTCGTTATCACTTCAAGCTGTAGTACAAAATATATTATGGTAAAAAACTAATCAGTGATCCCATTCCAGAAAAGGAGAATTTTCCTAGGCTTCTTGCCGTTTTCACTTTGAAAATAAAAGATTAAAGAAAGCAAACCTATAAAATGTTTTCGCTAATAATAAAGGCATGTCACCACTGAGCTTATAGCCTGCACCTATTCACATAACAGTTTTCATCTAAAATATCTGTTTTACCAAGCATCGAAAATGAGAAATTGTGCATATAATGGAGAGCTTAAAACTGAGAGAAGGCATTCTTAATGTCTGGAGAAATTGTGCAATATAACCGAGAGAGCTTAGCGTTGCCGCCAAATGATTCTCTCAACAAATGAGTCAGACGAGAGCTTCTGTATGGAACTCCTTCAGATTTCCATGATCGACTTTTCTTTTGCAAGGATATTTACTAAAAAGCCTGAAGGAGGTACAGGTATATGTGTTAATTAGACTCTTTGCAAAAGCAAAATAACAGCATTATGATCATATACAGAGCCAAGTAAGCAAAATACTATAAGCACAGTACTATGCACAACATTATACATAATTAATAAAATTAGCTATTGTGACAATTTTTGAGAGGTAGAAGAGTGAAAAAAAAAAAAAAACAGTTCCAAAACATTTGCGAGGACATAATCAATCTTTGATGTTGACTTATTAATATATTTTCCTTCTTTCAGAGATTGTATACAAGAATCTGCATGCATGTTTCTCGAAAATCCAGCTAGATCAACTAGACTGATCCGACTAATCTTTGAAATACCAAAGCACTTTGATGAGGAATCCTGCAGTAGGGATTCAACAAGTATCGTCAACCTGGTAAGGAGTTTCTTTGACGAATATTAGCTTCAGTATACACCACCTAACATTATAACAATCTCAAGGGGATGAAGAAACTCATCAGTGAAAAAAAAAAAAAAAAAAATCAGTATCAGAACTCGATTTTTTTACTAACAAAAAATAAATTAAAATAAAGTGGACAAAAAAAACAAAAAAAGAATAAAAACCGAGTAGACAAAAATAAAAAACTCGTATTCAGCAAATACGTTTTTAAAAGAAAAACGTATTTAAGCAATACGGTTTATTGAATTTTCCAAAATAAACCGTATTCGCATAATACGTTTTAAATTAGAATAATTAATTACCTTAATTAAGAAAATTAATCAAACATAAAACGTATTAGGTAAATACGTTTTCTTACTGGGAACAAAGAAAACGTACTTTCTTCATACGTTTTATAATTCATTTTTTTTTTTAAAAATTTATTTTAAACATTAAACCATATTACGTGAATACGTTTTAAAAAGGAAAAAAAAAATTTATATGAATGCAGAGAAAAAAAATTTAAAAAAATTGGGTGATTTATTAAAAAACAAAAAAAAAACTTGAAAAATAAGTGGACGAAAAAAAACGAAAAAAAGGAATAGCCCGAAATCAAAAACACGTATTTACAAAATACGTTTTCTTAAAATAATTTTTAGTAAAACGTATTCAAGTTTTAAATTAAATTTGTTTAGTTATTTGAAAAATATATTGCCGAAAATTGTAGTCCAATTTTAATTTAAAACGGTATTTAAGAAATACGTTTTTCTGAAAACCCCAAATCAATTTGAAACCCTAATTCAATTTACTATAATTAAATTTGAGTAAACGTATAACTGAAATACGTTTTATAAACACAGTAAATCAATTTAGGGTTTATAAAACGTATTTCAGTAATACGCTTTTTACCGTAAATAAACCATTAATTAATTTTTAAGAAAAATTTAAATTAAAATAAAACGTATTACTAGAATACGTTTTCTAAAAACCGTATTTCAGAAATACGGTTTCATAATATAATTAAAAAATAAAAACGTATTTATAAAGTACGGTTTTTAACAAAATAAAAGTACGAATTTTTTTTTTCCTCCACCACTCTGGGTGAACAAAACAGCAAACAACAGAAAAAGAAAACATCAATTCGAGATTTCGATCTTCACCTCAAAATTTAAAAAAAAAAAAAAACTTTTATCAATCAATTTAGAGAAGAGGTTAGTTGTTATTTTAATGTAATGTAATTACATTTTTTTTGTTGTTTATGAATGTGTAAGAAATATTTGTTGGTTTTGATGAGTATAGTTTAGAAAAGATTTATTGTTGATTTAATAGTTGTGATAAATGATTATACATTATTCTTGGATGATGTGTTTCGGTGTATGTTGAGAATTTTTCTGAAAATTAAATGAGTTATTTTAATAGTTGAGAATTATTCTTGGATGATGTGTTTCGGTTTTGGAGAGTTATTTTATAAAAGAATTGGTGATTTTTTTTTTTTATTGTAGTATTAGTTGGAAATATTTATCTTGATTTGAGTAAAAAAATCATTCAAGTGTATAATATGTTATTGATGGATTTTGAGTATTAGGGTTTGTGAGGATTATTTGATAAAAGAATTTGTGATTTTAATTTTAAAAGGTATAAATGGCGTCTATCGGACCATACTTTGTTAATGTGTATTGGAATCATCCCAAGGAATTGTTAGATTATTTTTTAAAATTTAAAAACTCGCTGGATGGTTCTTTTAGCATTGTGGAGAAGATATCATTTGAACAATTGGTTTATGAAAATCTTGGGTTTCGTCGAGATGGTTGGATAATTGAGGAGATTAGTTTACTGACTAACCAACCCGATGGTTCGTGGAATATTGGAAACCTGAATAATGATGGTGCTCTTCAGTGGATATATTAGTTTTCCTCCTTTCTCCTATGTGTATTTGCATTTAGAGTTGAAGCAGGTTACGCAGGCACCTACAGAGGTTAAGCAGTTTGAGGATGTTCCCCTTTTACGGGGGAGTGATTGATGTTGAGGGTACGTCCACTTCGCATGTTCGTAATTTTGGCGAAGGGACAAACTCAACAGTTAAAGAATGCGATAATGAGAAGAAAATGATGATGATTTCATTCCTGGTGAAGACGATTTCACATATGATACCTCGGAAACGAAATCGGATAGATCAATAAACGAGGAGAGTGAACCATAATTTATTGAAGAACACCCATTTCCTAGTAGCGATCAACACGTGTATCGCGAGATTGGTGAGTGGGACCCGTCGTGTGTAGACCGGGATGAACATGCTCTGATATGTTGGAATGGAAATGTTGAGACTATCCGTTTGGGTACTGTTTTTCGATCCAAGAAAGAAGCACAAATGGGTATCATGAATTGGAACGTTAGTAGGTTGAGGGAGGTTAAGACAACATATTCGAATAAGAAATCATTCAAGGTGGTGTGCAGATCTAACGAAGATCAACCTTGTCCATGGACGGCTCGGGTGATGCACTGCACACGGTTTCATGAACTGTGGGAAGTAACTGAATGGACTGAGAGGCACAGTTGAATGCAAGAAGTCGAAAAAAATTACCACAGAAATGTAACCGCCACAATGATTTCAAATCTTGTCATGACCAAGATTCAAAAGAAACCCGACTACAGTGTTACCCTGATCCGGACAAATGTTAAAAAATGTTGGAAAGTCGATGTGAGCTATAAGAAGGCATGGCACGGGAGGAAAAAAACCATCGATTGTTTGTATGACACTTGAGAATCGAACTTCGCACAACTCCCTCAGTAAGAAAAAAATTATTAAAAATGTACGTGTTATTGTCACTATGTTTATTAAAAACAAATTTGAATTTTCTGTACAAAACGTAATCGTCAATACATAAACATAGTGACAAATAGCACGTACATTTTTATTACATTTTTTCTTACTGAGTGAGTTGTGCGAAGTTCGATTCCCAAGTGCCATACAAACAATCGATGACTTTTTTCCTTCCGTGTGATGCCTTCTTATAGCTCACATCGACTTTCCAACATTTTTTAACATCCGCCTGGATCAGGGTAACACTGTAGTTGGGTTTCTTTTGAATCTTGGTCATGACAAGATTTGAAATCATTGTGGCGGTTACATTTCTGTGATCATTTTTTTCGACTTCTTGCATACAACTGTGCCTCTCAATCCATTCCGTTACTTCCCACAGTTCATGAACCCGTGTGCAGTGCGTCACTCGAGCCGTCCACGGACAAGGTTGATCTTCGTTAGATCTGCACACCACCTTGAATGATTTCTTATTCGAATATGTTGTCTTAACCTCCCTCAACCTACTAAGGTTCCAATTCATGATATCCATCTGTGCTTCTTTCTTGGACCGGAAAACAGTACCCAAACGGATAGTCTCAACATTTCCATTCCAACGTATCAGAGCATGCTCATCCCGGTCTACACACGACGGGTCCCACTCACCCATCTCGTGATACACGTGCTGACCGCTACTAGAAAATGGGTGTTCTTCAATAAATTATGGTTCACTCTCCTCGTTTATTGATCTATCTGATTCCGTTTCCGAGGTATCATATGTGAAATCGTCTTCACCAGGAATGAAATCATCATCACTTTCTTCCTCATTATCGCATTCTCTAACAATTGAGCTTGTCCCTTCGCCAAAATTACGAGTATGCGAAGTGGACGTACCCTAAACATCGGCTACTCCCCTGTAAAAAAGGGGGGACATCCTCAGACTGCGTAACCTCTGTAGGTGCCTGCGTAACCTGCTTCAACTCTAAATGCAATACACATAGGAAAAAGGAGAAAAATAATATATCCGTTGAAGAGCACTATCAGTATTCAGGTTTCCAATATTCTACGAACCATCGGGTTGGTTAGTCAGTAAACTAATCTCCTCAATTATCCAACCATCTAGACAAAACCCAAAATTTTCATAAATGGTTCAAATGACATCTTCTCCCCAATGCTAAAAGAACCATCCGGAGAGTTTTTAAATTCTGAAAAATAATCTAACAACTCCTTGGGATGATTCCAATACACATTAACAAAGGTATGGTCCGGTAGACGCCATTTATGCCTGTTAAAAATAAAATCACAAATTCTTTTATCCAAAAATCCTCACAAACCCTAATACTCATAATCCATCAATAACATATAATACACTTCAATGATTTTTTTACTCAAATCAAGATATTTTCAATTAATACTACAATAAAAAAAAAAAAAAAATCACCAATTCTTTTATAAAATAACTCTCCAAAACCGTAATTCTCCTAATCCAACCATACAATACAAATCATCCAATTTTCGAAAAAATTCTCAACATACACCGAAACCCATCATCCAAGAACAATGTATAAGCACAACTATTAAATCAACAATAAGTCTTTTCTAAACTATACTCATAAAAACCAACAAATATTTCTTACATATTCATAAACAAAAAAAATGTAATTACATTATATTAAAATAACAACTACCTCTTCTCCAAATCGATTGATTGATAAAAGTTTTTTTTTTTTTTAATTTTGACGTGAAGATCGAAATCTCGAATTGAAGTTTTATTTTTCTGTTGTTTGATGTTTTGTTCTCGCAGAGTGGTGGAGGAGAAGATTTTTTAGTACTTATATTTTGTTAAAAATCGTACTTTGCAAATACGTTTTTATTTTTTAATTATATTATGAAACCGTATTTCTGAAATACGGTTATTAGAAAACGTATTCTAGTAATACGTTTTATTTTAATTCAAATTTTTCTTAAAAATTAATTAATGGTTTATTTACGGTAAAAAGCGTATTACTGAAATACGTTTTATAAACCCTAAATTGATTTAGGGTGTTTATAAAACGTATTTGAGTTATACGTTTACTCAAATTTAATTATAATAAATTGAATTAGGGTTTGAAATTAATTTAGGGCTTTAGCATTTCAAATTGATTTGGGGTTTTCAGGAAAACGTATTTCTTAAATAGGTTTTAAATAAAAATTGGACTACAATTTTCGACAATATATTTTTCAAATAATTAAACAAATTTAATTTAAAAACGTATTCAAAGAATACGTTTTACTAAAAATTATTTTAAGAAAACGTATTTTGTAAATAGATTTCGGGTTACTCGTTTTTCTTTTCGTTTTTTTTTTTTTGGTCCACTTATTTTTCAAGTTTTTTTTGTTTTTTTTAATAAATCACCCATCAGAACTCCTATGATATTTCTTTCCCTTTTTCCTTCCTTCTTGATTTCTATGTGCTTACCAGCTTCGGTATACAGCACATCAGTTTCTGAATATTGTGGGTTAAAACAAAAACAAGAATACATCTAAGTTATGCATTGCTGATTATACCTTGCACCAGGACTCAATTATGCATGTGAACATAATATGGGACCTTGAGCTCTTGGAGTTTGATTCTTGTTGTTCCAGTTTTTCAATTTGACAGGGCCTGGAAAGATAATGCCGTATTTAGAACAATACCTTCTTAACAAAAGACAAACATGTTAAAATAAGACGATGCTTACTCCTTTTCCGTACCTTAATTAAAATTTGAGTGACATCCTCATAGCATGATACATATTCTTCAGACAAATTTTCCACATAAAATCCATTTTTGACATCATCCGTTATCTGAAACGGTTGAACCAAAAAACGATATCAGCATAAAAAATAATTCGGTGGACTGCCCATAAATTGTAAAATAAATTATTCTATGAAAGGAGAAGTAAAATTAACCTCTAAACCCTGTTGAGTTGGATCAAGCAAGTCACTGATCTTCTCATCATCTACCTGCATGATCAATGCATCCATGATTAAGTCGTTTAAAATAAGACCCCAACGCTTTCTCAAGTAAGACAGTATTACCTCAAGGAATGAACACCGGCACTGATAAATCATCATTTTTCCATCAGGATTCTCTTGCTCCTCCTTTGTAATCACAATTGAAGCAATTAGAACACATCACGAATTTTCATACCAAAATCTCCACAATTTATGTGACTATACCAAGATCATAATCATCAACCTTTTGAATCTCCGAGAAAAGCTTCTGGAAAATGCGCGGTACGATACCCTGAGGACCATCGACTACTGGACTTCCAACCATTGCATTTGGAGGTCCCCACATTGTGTACGTCTTCCCACTACCGGTCTAACATTTACAAACGAGCAATTACTTCAAAAATCCGAAATACATAATTACAAAAGTTAGTGAACTTTAAATCAAGGTATGCCAAATTACCTGTCCATAAGCCATGATTGTTGTATTGTAACCAGAAAGTGCATCCTTAACCAAGGGTGCACCTACTAATTGGTAAACATCCTCCTACAATCATATATCAACTTAGCAGATCAATTTGATACTCGTGCATATCTAATTACAACATAAAAAGCGAAAAAAAAACCCGAATTCTGATTGATATACAAATCGAAAATTTCTTATCATACTAGAAAAGGATTTCTTCTCCTGAGAATGCAATGAAAAGATTTCTACTAAAGGTTCCAAACCTGGGTTGAATCCGATTCAAATACTGAATCAAATCCGTAATTTCTGTCTGATATGGTCGTTAGTAGTGGCTCGTGAGGAACCGGTTGTGATCCGGTCGTCATTGTCCATATGAAGGGGACCGGTTAAGCATTATGGTAGTCGGCAATTGGGAGTGCTCGGCGTCGCACGGTGTTCGGCGCCCCTCAAGTGCTCGACATTGGGGGTAGACAGGATGAAGTGTCTGGCGCGGCATCGCCCGGTATGATGAGTGACCGGCGTATGGTGAATGCTCGGCGTAGGCGAGTGCCCGGCGTGGGCGAGTGCTCGGCGCGAGGCCTTCAGCGGGTGCTCGGCCTTGGGAGGTGGCCGACGGCCCTCGTGTGTTCAGCGGTCCTCGTGCGCGTCGAGGAGGTTAGAACCTCAAGGTGACTTTGTGATCAAGTTACAAAAGAGCCTGTAGCAATAAGGACTCTCGGGATTCAGAAGACCTTTAACCTAATTAAGAGTTTGATACGCAGAAGACTTCTTATCCCACTGGGACTCTCCATATCTCTCCTATAAAAGGGAGCAGGTTCATTCATTTTACACAACACACATTCACGAACTATCTCGTTACTCTGCCGTTTTCTCTCTAGACCATCACTGACTTGAGCGTCGGAGTGTTCGCGCCGGGACCACCCCCGGCGTGCTTTGCAGGTACCGACGATCAAGGAGGCGCAACCCGGTTCGAGAGGAGCGGTCCAGCGGTTCGGGTATTTGTGGTATAACACTGTCAGCAACACAAAGAGAAGTCTTCGACACTTTACTGACTGGAATAAACAGAAATCGGGAATATAATAAAAGAAGCAGCACGAGAGCAATAACAAACCCTAAAATCTGTAAGCTTCAACAAAAAGGATTACACGGGTACCTTGACTGGAGGATCCGGAGCTTCAGGTGGTTTCTCTTGAACCACAGACGCGGCATGTTCTTCCATAATACGATTAACGTTAACCATAGAAGACGACTTTTCGGGTAACGAGATCGAGGTAGAAAGTGGAGGATCGCGAATTTGAATGTTGGGATCAATTGGGGCTATGTTCTCACCGTCAGATCTCACCAACTGTTTGATTTTTGGAGCTTAATTGTTAGATTATGAGAAAGACGGAGAGAAAGACTCAAAAGAGACGTTATAAACAATTTGTAACATCCGACCGTTGGTGCAATCTCTCACACTAATAGGGCATTTTTTTTTAAAAAATTTAAACATGGTGTGAAATGACAAAAAGGGTATTCACTTGAATATAAATAAGAACTAGTACAAAACTCGTGTGATGCACAGGTTGCACAATTTTAAGGTTATTTATCCAGCCTTATAATTATATAAATGAATAAAAAAAATATACGGGATATATATAGTACAGGACCGGTGCGAGACACGGGATATATTTATTTAGAGAATATTATATTATAAGATGCAATATTCAATAAAAGTTTTACAGTACGCAGGAAAATTATACAATAAAATAGTATCTGACAAAAAAAATCATATATTATTAAAGACCTCCTTGTACATAGATATTAAATAATTTATTAGTAAAATAGTGTATAAGTTGATTACAATAACAAAACAACATGCTCACGGGATTAGTAAAAATATTCCATAGATTGAAGATTTAATGGGATTAAACATTTAAATTAATTAACTTAGATAATTCAAAAACCTTCAAACATTGTTTTAACTTTAATATATTACAACATGTGTATACTTTAAATATATTAATATTTAAGGAACTTTAAACAGCATAATTTTTAAAAAAAATTATTTTAGGAAACTTTAAACAACATATTTACGTCACTCATAAAACAAATTATATTTCAACATCATAGTAATAGTATTATTTAAGGAACTTGAAACAACATTGTTAAATATTTACGTCCACCCATAAATTTTTTACAAGTCGAATGTAATTAATCCAGTTTCTTTTTTATTTGTTTGTTTGTTCAATTTTTTTGACAAAACTGATATAATGGATAAAAAAATAATATTAAATAAAGTAATTAAATAATATAAAATAATATGCTTTAGACATATATAGGATGCGGATAATCCTCTCATACCAAACAACGCGATTTCAAAATTGACTCAGATCCAGCAATCATATCCAATATTTCATATAAATAAATATTAGATAAAATACTTTAAACAGAAATTAGATAAGGAATTTTGAATCTGCCTTTTTTTTTTTAGTATAAATAGGCTTTACGTACATTTTTTGACTTCACCGATTATGGGATTTGTTTTGACTAAATCGATGTTATAATAAGACAAATAAATAAAGTTTTTTTTTTTATTTTAGTAAAGATTTTACGTACTTTTTTTTTTACTTATCGGATGTTATGGAATTTTTATTTTAGTAAAAATTTTAAAGAATAACTAATATAATTTTATTATCTAACCATCAATAAAATTATTTAATGATGTGATCATTATCTTTTAAATGATAAATAATATTATTTTTTTGAAAAAATATTAGTTTTATATAATTAAATAAAGGTTAAAAAATATTACTCGACAAATATTAATCATAATGGATATCAGTAAAATCATTGAATAAATTATTTAAGGAAAAATATTTAAGATCATATCTGTAACACCCCTCCTTATCGTTAAAATCAGAGTGCGAAAATTCGCAAAGTTATTTAAAAATAAAACCTTTTTACTTTGCGAAACTGATTCGGGGTGCTACCTTAAAATCGTGACTTAATTTGGAAAATCGTTATTTTAAATTATTTTATAAAATCATACTGATACTGAAACATAAAGTTTCCCAAAAGTTCGTCAAAATATAAGTACATCAAAAGTCATCAAAACATCGTCAGCGAAAGCGTAAATCATCATAAGAAATATACAGTCAAAACATAAATGTCCTGAAGCTTCCGTCAGCTCATGCTCCCGGCCCGACGTCCTGACCTGAAAAACATGATAAAAGTGGGAAATGAGCACTATGGCACTGTGCTTCGTGGAAACTCATACTAATGTATACATTGAAAATAATAACAACATCATGATATCAGTATATACATAACCTCAACCTCAAGCCGGTAATAACATGAACATGAATCTGAAATCGTCACGCAAACGTGACCCTGACCGTTACCTCATCTGCCGGCAAAAACTAATGCCGGACACCATGTGCACACTCTAGTGGGCAGACTAGGGCAACTAGAACCCAGAATGGAACGGCGACCATTCCGAGCGGATACCTCAACTGAAATACATACCTAAAACATGGTACTGTAATTATAATCAATGTAGTACGTAGTCTGAGTCCCCACCTGAACTGCTGAACTGAACGGTAGTGCTGATGCCTGATCAAACTGAAAATAATATAAACAATTACTAATGACTATGCTCAGACTGTTAACTTAACTGATTAATTTTGTTAAGATGCTCTACTGAACTTAACATGATACTTAGACTTAACCGGACTGACTTAACATGAACTGATCGGACATGAGTTTACTGAACTGAAATAATCTCGGAAATTTAACTGAAAATATCATTAAAATCATGAACCGGGCTGAAACCTTAACATAAGAATCGAACCGATTTAAAAAGGGGGCTAAACCGGTCCAGCCGGTCCAAATCGGTCTGGACCGGACTGCGGGTCGACTGGACCGGCAGTCGGCTCGGCTCGGCCAGCAGCCTGC
>CACSLK010012206.1:3171367-3192772 GCA_902706635.1 Striga hermonthica | reverse complement strand
AAATAATAATCGATAACATTATTATATCGGAACTAAAACATAATTTATACTGATAAACTGACGGGATGTCACTGACTGAATAATTAATTCCGGACTCATTAAACGAATCGAAATTAAATCTGGAAAACTTATTCGGTTACTAAAATAAGTAAACCGAATAGCTTATCGACTAATAGTCGAACATAGGATATGACTGACTGATCAATCTGAACTTGAACATGAACATGATTATTTATTAATAAAGGCTAGCTTAAAACTGAAAGCTAGTATTTCCTTTATTAATAAAGTACGGGGCGTTACAATATCTGGATAATAAATGTAAATATGCAAACATTTAATGCATATAGTAAAAAATTTCCAATTAAGGTATGCATTAAATGTGTGTTGACTTTTTTTGCTACTATTTTTTGTAAATAGGTTGGCTTTTAATATATACTAGTACGTACCCCGTGCGATGCACGGGACAAAAATATTAAATGTGTTATTTCACATGCTTTGTCCGTTTAAGTATATAAAGCAATAGGATTATCATCTATTTTTTATCTCTTTTAATCAGATTTAAGTAAAATAAACAATAAGGTTATAATATATTTTGCACCTCTTTTCATCAACGTTATTTTTTTAGTCAAAATTATTAAAATAATTAATATATTATTTCACTAACACATTTATCTTAATTTAAATTTGATTTTAATATATATATATCTATTCCTTGATACAAGAGAGAATAACAATTTTACTTATTCTTGTTCACCATATAATACTTAATTATTATTTTATTGTACATTTTATGTCATATAATGTCATTATTATTTATAAAGTTATAGAAGTTTTACGTCTTCTTTATATTTTTATTTTATGTAATGAAAAATATTTAATGCACGTTTGCATTATTTATTTATGTAATCAATTTAAAATATGTAAATAAATTTAATATTAAATAGTGTATAAATATTTTACAAAATATACACATGTTTTTTAGAATTTAATTTTATATACTAATTAAACAACTTTGATTTAGAAAATCATAAAAACTCGATCCCCTATAGAATCAAGATTTTTTTAGTTCCCATTATAAGGATTTATGGTTTATTTAGCGTACTCAACAGTGAAAATATATTTTACAAAAATTTAATTATAGAAATAAATCAAAATAAAAAAATGAAAAAATATAGTCATGGGTGCCAATAATATACAAATAAATGCTAAACAATAGTTAATATGTTTCAATTTTAATTTTTTACCATTAGTAAAACCATTTATTGTATCAGGTCATTATCTCTTAAATGGTTAATTATATTAATTTGAAGAACGATTTATTTTTTATATTTAACAAAATAAAGCTTAAGAAATAAATATATTGACAAATATTAATTCACCAATTTTATTTTGTCTGATTACTTGGTAAAAAAATTCTACCAAATTTGTTATGATTTTTCATAAATATTTTTGGATAAAAAGTGAATATTTGTGAAAAAAAAAAAACTAATATTATGGTTAGAACTTAAAATATGATGTAATATTATCTTGACCAAAATATTATCAACATGGATCACATAAATCAATCTTGTAATTCATTATAATGAATATCAATGAGAGTATTACAAATATTAATAAAATAATATTTGTCTTGACCAAAATATTATCAACATGAATCATGAAAATCAATCTTGTAATTTATTATAATAAATATAAATGAAAATACTGTAGATATTATTAATTTATTTAAGTAACTATTTGATCTTAATTGATAACGTGTAAAGAGAAGCAATTAATGCATATATAAAAAAATTTCCAAA
Source organism: Striga hermonthica (assembly GCA_902706635.1). Lineage (NCBI taxonomy): Eukaryota > Viridiplantae > Streptophyta > Magnoliopsida > Lamiales > Orobanchaceae > Striga > Striga hermonthica. The sequence goes on along the minus strand of CACSLK010012206.1, from coordinate 3,190,973 downwards.
AATAGCATGAATTAAATGTTTCCTAATTTTTTGCTACTATTTTTAGTAAATGGTAATTTTTTATATATATATATATATATAGATATAATATAGATATAGATATAACATTCTAAATAGAGAACATTTTTTTTTTTTTTTTGCATGCTAAAATCGGAAGTTTTTATTACTTTTATTTTTCAAGTTATTTGACTTGATATAAATATTAAGGTATAAATATATTTTATTATATTGGCTAAATATTTTTATGTTATTTATGACTAGTACAGTACCCGTGCGATGCTAGGAACGTTTATTACTCACTTGCTTTTTAAAAGGTATTTTTGTATTTAATTTGTCTCATGACATTAAAAGTATCATGAAAATGAAATTTACATACTATTGAAAACTTGCTTATGTACAACATTCTTGGTTTGATTCTTTAGCATGTAAAATATTAACACATGTGTTCGAATTTTAGCTAAAATTTTGTATTATTAATTATTATTTAACAAATTACTTTTTTAAAAAAAAATAAAAAAATTAGGGGATCTTATTTGTTAAAAAAATGTAGTAGAAAAACAGTAGATATTTTTAGGAAATTTCACTTTTTTTTTAATCCAAAAAATTACTGTTTCCTAAAAAAAAACTGAATTTTTTCCGCTAAAATAATAAACAAACTACAATATTCATAACATAAAAAATCACTCATTCTTTTATAATACACCCTATATAATTCCTGAATGTGCAAGCTTGCATGCTTCGGGATCCTATGCGATAAATTATCATGTTGTTTAATTTGACTTGATGGAAAATTTACTCTCAATCCAAAAATAATTAGGTTCAGAATAGAAATAAAACTATATTTATGATCCTTTTAAGACAATTAATTATGTTTTTTTTTTTTTCTAAACGTGGTTTATGAAACATAATTTATTTCCCCAATCTTTCTTTTCTCCCATCTTTCTTTTAAATTAATAAAAAATTACTTACTTAAATTATAAGTACATTTAAAAGTTAATGATTTTTTTATTTATTAACAATCTTATATACATATCAAATTAATCATGGATGAGCTTCACTTTGACACCTATATTGTGCAATCAAAATAATATATTGTTATACTTATTTTTATAATAAAATTTAAATTATCTGTTAATATTAATTAAAAAATAAAATTATTTATATTAACTTAACTACAAAGTTGTTAAATGATACAATTTAAAAATAATATAATAATATAATATTGTAAGCCATATAAGAGATGAATGTCATTTTAAATAAAAATAGTAATATAGTTATCCAACAAAGTATATAAAATTTAAATTGTATTATTATTGTTTGTTTTTAATTTTAAATATACATTTCTTAACAAGCACACGTGTAATATACGGGTATTGTACTAGTAGTATAGTCTATATAGATAGACAGATAAACAGACAAATAGATGTAATAGTGTTATACCACAAGTACTCGAACCGCTGGACCGCTCCTCTCGAACCGGGTTGCGTCTCCTTGATCGTCGGTACCTGCAAAGCACGCCGGGGGTGGTCCCGGCGCGAACACTCCGACGCTCAAGTCAGTGATGGTCTAGAGAGAAAACGGCAGAGTAACGAGATAGTTCGTGAATGTGTGTTGTGTAAAATGAATGAACCTGCTTCCTTTTATAGGAGAAATTTGGAGAGTCCCAGTGGTATAAGAAGTCTTCTTGAAGCTTATCTCTTTTTTCTCTAGAGTCCTCGTCGCTGTCAACCTCCTCGTAACTTGATCTCAACGCCCATATCAAGTTCCAGCCCCTCTGTCGGCGCTCTCGGGCCGGACCGCTTGAATGCCGAGCACTCTCTAATGCCGAGCACCTGGGGCCGCCGAGCACTCTCTAACGCCGAGCACCCGGGGCCGTCGAGCACTCTCTAACGCTGAGCACCCAGGGCCGCCGAGCACTCCATAACGGCGAGTATTAAAGGGCACCGGGCATGCGGAGGCACCGAACTCACTCAGCTACCCGCTGTCATGATGCCTAGCCGGTTCCCTTTATATGATAGCGATGATCGGGTCATAACCAGTTCCGCATAAACCACTACTAACGACCACATCAGATAGACACATTTTGAGAGATAGATTATTGTTAATATATTCCATCTTTAGACTTGAGATTATTAATTCTTTTATTCCATGACTGTTATTTCTGTTCATATTGATTGATTCATCCAATTCATGGGCCTTTTAGTTTCACAAATGTTAAACTATTGAAAAACCAGAACATACAATTAAAATAAATACAACAAAATTTTATAACAAAACACCGACTTGTAGAAAGCAAAACAAAAGTATTATACGGTGGGATCATAATGTTCATCCCAAACATTCATGGGAAGTTGGTCAGCTCTCCTGAACCACGTTCTTGTTGATTTTGTGGTAAAACCATAGCCACCGAATAACAAGTCGGCCACACCTTGGACTTCTGCTCCAGGCAACCATGCAGTCGCAAGGGCATTGATTTCCAAAAGATATATAGGGCTCTATAACCAGCTATTGGCCAAAAATTAGAACCACCACGCACTTGATCTTGTCACATATGGTGTGCGGTGTGCTTAAGCCAGGTTCCTGAATAGTTAGATTTGCATCGTCTCGAAATTGCTCGGCATAGGTGTGCTCTCTACCAAGACGATGGCAAACAAATATTCATCGGGTGTTGCCAATGTATCCAAATTTGGTGCCTCACTGTAAGCAAGTTTTGACCGAGATTCCTTTCAAGATCATCGTCTCTGAGCATGTCAAAATATTAAACATGAAAAGTGTTAATATCGATATCTAGAGAATAAATATATTACGTAGTTTTATGTGCATGCATCTGCACTGACTATGAGGGTGTTGTTACCAATTCATTGGTAGAAAATGGTCAAACCATCACTTGATAACCCAAGGTTGTTAGCATTGGTTTCAGCCACCAGTACCTTGAATGCATTTTTGGAAAGCGAAACCATAGGATTGTTTGCTTCTTTTCAAATCTTCAGAAGAACAACTGATTTTGTCATTGCCTCTCTTGCCAAGTCTACAAGTTCATGTTCGGTCGTAAATGAAAAAAAAAAATGTTCAGAAAAAAAAATGGTGCACAATTACTTGTGATAATGAATATGTTGGAAAAATAAGTTATAAAACTTGGGTTTTGGCCCAGTTTTGACTAAATATTTAATTCAAATTGAATTAAATTGTGTAGAAAAATTCTAAGTTTCGAGTAAATACTCGTGGTTTATTTATTTTCTCAAAATTGGTTTTTGGTGAGTGAAATAAATGATTAAAGTTAACCATAAATAAGCACGTAAAACGATGGTTGTGAGATTCGAAGGGTCAAGAATCCTTTCCACATGGACTCTTAAATGAAATTAACTCTCTTTATCATAATAAAGAGTGTTGGAGAGGTTAAAACAACAACAAAAACTATACACCAAGTGTAAGTGTTGGCTTCGGTCACGCGCGAGTTCACGCCCGCCGGCTAGCTTGGCTTGGGCTCGGGCATGGGCCTGGGCCTGCGCCTTCAGTCTTTGGACTTGGTCCTTGGAAATTGGACTATGGGTTGGACTTTGGCGGGTCCTTTGCAGTAATCTTTCTACTGCAAATTTATTTGCAATTCTGAAGCCTAAGATAAAATCCAAACCGAGTTGGGTTTGGACTCGGGTTTTGACCGAACCCGTGTGAGACCTTCCAGGTACTTTGAACCTGAATGTGTGACCTTTCACCTGTCCAGCTGACTGTTTTGGTGGTTATCAGGTGGAGTGAAGGTGTGTTAACACATGAAAAACTGTCTATTTACCACAACCATCAGTAGGTTGTTACAAGCTTAAGACCAGAGATCCTCTCCCACTTGGCTAGAAGTACTATAAATATGATAGTGTAGAAGCTGCAGAAGACACAAGACATACATTTGTATATCATTCTATACTGAAGTCTCACGCATAATATACATTGCTCAATTCTTGACTCTGTTAGTGTTCTTCGAAGCTCTAAAGTCTGGTATGCTATAGCTTCTGTGTCAATAGTCATTGTATCTTTGGGAACATTACACAGAGACCCGTTAGCACTATACTGGGCATATTTTTCTTACAAAAAGAGTTTACTCGCTTCGGCTTTAATCTTTTTGTTCCTAAGTTATAATTTGATTTCCATTTTAGTTCATACTGTACAAACTGAACACTTCAATTCATATGTTCCATGTACTCGGCACTCAAGTTTGTAAAAATCGCAAAACAAATATTGTACCTAATGAACTAGTGGAATCCACCGGAGAAGGTTCCCAAACTCAACAAACTCAATAGCAGCAGCAGCCGATCAACATTGTTGTTTCTCATCATCATTTTGTATCTATTGTTCATGTTACTCCACTGAAAAGCCCGAAAAATTCAATGGGATTGACTTCAAGAGGTGGAAGCAATAGATGCACTTCTATAAAACCAATGATGAATTAGGTGCTTCGTGCAATGCTTGGGGGCAAGGTGATTACGTTTACAAAAATTACGTCCTGAAAGAACTGAGTAACAAGTAAAATAAGTACAACTCGATTGGTTCTGCCAAGGAGCTTTGGGCTGAGAAGAAGTACATGACTGAGGATGTCGAGGCGAAGAAATTCGTCGTGCGCTAGTTTCTTAACGTCAAAATGGTGAACTTGAAGACCATCGTGTAACAAGTGAAAGAGCTTCAACTCATCTTGCAAGACATTCATGCTAAATGTATGACTTTGAGCGAGTTTTTCCAAGTTGTGGCGTTGATCGAGAAGCTGCCGTCGTGTTGGAAAGGATTCAAGAACCACCTCAATCATAAGATAAAGGAAATGTGTTTTGAAGACCTCGTTGTTCGTCTTTATGTTGAGGAGGAAAACTGGAAGTCTTTGGGGAAGCCACGATGATGGAGACTCGTGTTAACTTGCTGAAGAAATCAACTCGAGCAAAATGAAGCCCCTTAACAAGAAGAAGTAGCCTGCCAAGGTTTGAAAGTTCACCGGAAAATGTCACAATTGGAGAAAGCCTAACCAAATGGAAAAGGACTGCAAGAAGCCAAAGAAGGTTGGGTCGAAGAGGGTGCGACTGAGTGCCTTCATTGCTGAACACGACTTTGTGTCGGGTGAACTGACCGACTTCGATCTGTCTGTTGTAGTGTTTGAAGCCAACATGGTGTATAATAAAAGAGAGTGGTACATTGATACTGGTGCCACTCGCCATGTTTGTTCTGACAAGAGGTTGTTTTCTAACTACGCTCATTCTGCTGGTCGAAAATTCCACATAGGCAACTCCTCGTCGTCTGATGTTGTTGGAGTTGGCACCGTGGTGCTCAAGCTAACTTCTGGAAATGAGTTGAAGCTTAGGGATGTTGTACATGTCCCAGACATCTGCAAGAACTTGGTCTCCAAATCTCTTCTTGTATAACATGGATTTAAGCTAGTGTTTGATGCTAATAAGTTTGTTCTTATTATGTTTTGAACTTTCCTTGGTCATGGCTATTACGTTCAAGATGAACGTAATGGTTTGAGTTGTGTCTCTTTTTCAAATGATAATGAAAAGCCTACTTCTGTGTATATCGTTTATTGCTCTGGCTTATGGCCTATAGATTAGAACATATAAATCTATATTAAATTAAATAGTTGATGAATTTAGAGTTCATTCTTAATTCTTAAATTAAGTCACATAAAAATATGAAAATTGTGTTGAAATCAAAATAGCTAAGTTACCTTTTCATTCGGTGGAAATGGGTAATTAACAAAATTGAATTTTGGACGTACTAATTTTCGAATTGGAATCGAGTTGTAATAACATATTGGAGAAAAAAATTAAAATTTTTCTGGCTAACTTAAAGATAAGACTCAACTCTAGAATTTCTTGAAGTTTTAAATTTTTCCAGAAATTTCATAAAAGATTTGGCAAAATATAGAAAAAAAATGTATTCCATAAATAAGGATAATCCTTTTAAGTAGGACGAAATTCGTAGTCAAAGAGTTGCGAGTTAAAACAAATTTGTAAGCTAGTAATTCCACAAGAAGAAGATGGTTTGGTTCTTTATACAGATGCACTGATCATAGATGGGCTGCAGTGCGTATGAGAAAACAAATCTTGGTTAAGAACCTTGTAGATATACTAGCAGTTTATTTTCACAACAACAAAGGTCCTGGCACATAAATGAGAAGAAATTCTTTACAGTACATAAAGCATTTTTTTTTTTTTTTTTAATTTTCTGGCACAATAGAGATACTATATTGTTGGGTATCACAACAAGCACAGCGGACAAAAATACCCCTCCGAAAAATATGGCGAACACTACTCCAAAATAAGCCAACACAAATAAAAGACGAGAAATAAAAGGAACACAAAAATTGATAACGGAGTTCGGCGAAAATAGCCTACGTCTCCGGGCACCGCCAACCGCAACGCCAAATCTACTAAACTCACCAACAAAATACAATTAGGGTTAAATAACCCACAAAATAGGATTTCCTTAATTAAGGATTTCCTTCTAAATAGGAGAGAATAGAATAAGATGCAATTGTAACCCAAAGGCAAGGGACCTATTTATACTAAAAAGATCCTACACATCTTTGGTATACATCCAATGTGGGACAAAAGTTAATCAAAATCTAACACTATATAAGGGCACAAATATGCAAATTACAACCACCAGCTTACAACACACAACCACTAGCTGAATAAAATGAGAGGAAGGGACGAAGCCAGCCTAGAAACGACCCTAACAGGGTAATAACTACGCAACACCAAGACACAACACTAAAACAGCCCCAACAAGGTAATGCTCGAGTGTATAGTCCCAAAAGGATAATAAGTTCACACTCAGGCTGACTGAGACCAACGACCCAAACTTAAAACACAGCAACTAACACAAACACCAACACAAACGACAAAACAAGAATAAATCAATGAAGAACACGAGAAAAAAAGAAAAAACTACACACTAACAAAACACCTCCCTCAGCAGATACATCCGAAAAGGACAGCAGACAAAGCCGATTCCGAGGAGAGCTCCAAAGCTCAGATACCACTCCCACCACTACATAAGGCCTACCAAGACGATGATCCAAGCCTAAAAAACAATCTGAGAACATGGCCCGCACTCCAGCCGCTAAAAACCACGAACACCCCCCAACCGGCTAACACCACTAGCCTACTCCAGAGACCGTCGTCCTCCCCCGAACTCAGAAACCAATAAAGGGCAGAAAGTGGACGAGTGGTATCCATGCTCGACTGCTCTGACCCTGCCCGAACGAAGCACATCCTAACAACCCTGCCCACAAGGAGAAGCCCCAACCAGCCACCCACGTACGATCGAGGCGCCGGCGACCAGACCCCTGCTAAAGCCGAAAATCCACCATCGACAAGCCTCCAAATTGGCCGAGAAGAGGTATCCCGACCAAAGCAGACTCAAGCGACACAAGCATCATCCACGCACGACCACACCCTGCTATGCCCCAAAACCACTGAATTCCGGCAGCCTTCGAGCAGAAAAAGAATCTGCTGGAGCCCTAGCCCTAACCTAGTGGAGACAGGACAGAGGACGGGAGTGCCGCTGCCATGGATGAGCGGAAGAGACCATCCACCGACACTCACAGACGGCGGCTGAGGGAGCTTATCTTGCTAGTAGAGATGGAGGCCGAGATTTAGGGGAGACGAATTTTTTAGGGAGACGATTTGGGGAGAGCTTTATACAGAAATCATTTGCAAAATGGCTACTTCTTCCACTTGCAAATAAATTCACTTTGAAAGTCGTTAAGACTAACATTAAAGCTTTTCTTAATAATAAATTGAATAAAAAATTGAGAAAGATAGACTTGTAATATAGCAGGCGGGATGTTATAAATATTAGTGGTAAAAATAATAAAATCTCATAAAAATGTTCTTGTCGATTACCTAACACGAGATAGAGGAAATCAAAGTTCATTCCGTCCTTACGACATTGAGATATCTTGGCGAGCATATGAAATTTCTCATGAGAGAATTTGATGCGCTCATGATCAATGTCAACCTTTCTAGGAGATTACAAAAGGTTAATCGTGTGAAAGTAAATGACTGTATTCTAGAATATTTACGTGCTCATTTTCAAATGAGATTGGCACGACAGAGGCCACTCCTTCGAGCCATTGATAAACCAAATGAGAGCTTAAATCACTAGGTTCCAACCTGGAACAGGGGATTTAAGTACCCTTAGCCAGGATCCAGAACCAGTCATTTCTACGAAAAAACTAGTTCATGATAAAACCGATTTTTCAGAGTTAAATTCGATAAGTCGAGTCAACTCAACACATATGGGGAATAAGAGAGAGAGAGAGAGAGAGAGAGAGAGAGAGAGAGAGAGAGAGAGAGAGAGAGAGAGAGATTAACCTTAGGCCAATGACAGGCACCTCTAAAGGTATTAACTTCGTGGAAACTTATAATGAGAAATGTTATAATGAGAGAATCAACCTTGGGAAAATACAAGTTGATATTTCTGGAAAATACCCAAGGGCCAAGGGTGTGGGCGACACCAAATTCCAGTCAACAAGACGTCAAAGAATAGTATGACTTTGGAGGACACACTTCAGTTTATACTACGAAACCAACCTTCTTGGAAATAATGGCTTTACCAAAATGGATTCAAGAGGCCGTTCGCTAATGTTGGACCAATAACGGAAGCCATAAAATATGAGCTTTTTAGAATTATACTTTACCAGTGCAGCTACATAACCAATTGGAAAAAGAATATGTGAAGTTTTTCATTATTTTGGGATTGTAGACCACAAGAAAGTGCCACCGAAGGAACGAAGGCGCCATTAATTGAAGAATCTCGTTGGTCTCTACCTTCAAAGAGGACCAAATATCAACCAAATAAAAAATGAAGCCTTTGTCTTACAAAGATGGACAAAGTCATGTTCATGTTCAAATTATGCCAGAATTAAGTAACTTAGCCATTCATGTTAAATACCATAACAGGAAGAACCACTAGGTTTACGGAAGATGCATTTGACAAAGAAAGGAATTGAGTAGCTATTGGTAGCCTCCTCCCAAAAGGAGATTATCTTTATATAATAATTATTATATGTGTGTTGAATAAAAATGCCCTACAAATCTTCCATATTCTGTATTTTACTCCCCAAAAAATAAGTTTTGTACACTTTGAGATAGGACACACAAAGTTGTGTTGACTGTATTTAAGGGAGCCGTGTCAGGAAACTATCGATTGCGATTGTGTGTTACACGACAATGAGTCGTTCATAAAAATCTAACTGATACGACTCGACAAAACCACGATAAAAAAAGGTATGAAATTATGGAGTTAGTATTATTCTATGGAAGCATGTTTCTATTATTGGCTAAATTGTAAAATATAGCCAGTACCTTGTCCGCGGTGACAATAATACCCACAATCTTTACGAATTAGCAATATTAGCCAACAACTTTCAAAATTTCAAAATTATTACCCAAATTTAACCAAATTCGATAGATAAATTACAAAATATAGTCAGTATCTTTTTACGCAGTGGCAACAATAGCCATTGAATTTGGTCGTACATGGGTAATAACCCCAAAATTTTAAAAGTTGTTGGCTAATACTGCCAATTCGTAAAAATGTTGGCTAATTTTATCACCGCGTACAAAATACTGGCTATATTTTGCAATAAAACCTTCTATTATTTATTGTAATTATCAATTGAGAAATTTCAACCTTATTAAAAAAAATGGCAAAAATGATAATTACTACGAACACTCATGTGAGGGCAATGCCCATAGAGGTAGGATCGAATTCACCTCCTTTCAGATGAAATGCTCTATATCACAAAACAGTTGAAAACCAGATATTGATAATTCCACCCAGTAAAATCTAACAAATGGTCATATAAAGTACTGTTTCTTCTATATATTAAAGTTGCTCAACTTCATTTTTACGTCTAAAGAATCAAAACTAACGAATATAAAGCATACTATCTTACACAAAATACATATACTATAAAATGTTATATCTTGTTTATATTATATTTTAAAGTGCGACTTTAAGTATGAAAATATGAATATCTGTAGAGTGCGGTTGTCAAACTATTAAAGCAACCTAACAAGCTAACATATAACCTATGGTCTAACTCGCAAATACTGCTCGGCTGACTAACTGTTAGACAACCATACCTTATAATGAAGAATACATATAATACAAAATGTCGTATTTTTAAAATTATGACATTTGAATATGAAAGTATGTTCATCTGTTTATAGAGTATCATTCTCTAACCATTAGTCAAGATAAGAGAAGACTCATCGATCTAACGCACAAATATTGTCGTTACGTTGCCTCACTTAACTAGTCGTACTTTTTTTTACGAAAAATACATTCTCTTACTACAAAATACCAATTTTTTTAATTATACTGAGTTTTAAAGTATAACATTTTAAGTGTAAAAATCTCTTAAAATAGTATCATTGTCTAATCAATCATTAGGCAACCAAACAGAAAACCTACTGCTCTAACACACAAATATTGTTGTTAGAAGCCTAGGTGTTGGTCATACTTTCTTCTAAAAAAATACATACTTATAGTCTTATACTATAAAATAATATACTTTTGTTTATGTTATATTTCGAAATATAACTTTTGAATATAAAAGTTTGCACCTATGTTAAATAGTACGATTCTCTAACTATTAGGCAGTCTAACAAAAGACCTTACTCCTCTAAAGTCTAGGCGTTAGACAGTCTAACAAAAGACCTTACTCCTCTAAAGTCTAGGCAAACACTTACCATACCGTATAATTAACTCATCAGTCATCTCAACACCTATGTTAAATAGTACGATTCTCTAACTATTAGACAGTCTAACAAAAGACCTTACTCCTCTAAAGTCTAGGCGTTAGACAGTCTAACAAAAGACCTTACTCCTCTAAAGTCTAGGCAAACACTTACCATACTGTATAATTAACTCATCTCAATCACCACCACTACTACATCATTCATGAAAAACAAAGGAAAGTGAAAATGGAAAAGGAAATTGTTTCTCACACTAACTCCATATCATGCACAAGAAATTGTATATACCTTGTCCGATACAAAAGCTCCAAAAGAATGAATCATCGTACTGGAATTTTTTTTTATTGAAGGGAAACCTAGGAGGGCACCCCTCTTATAACAATTCACACTAGAAAAGCAAACAGAAACCTCACATACAGTCTGGGAGATACGAATCCCGGACCCAAAAGAAATGAAAAGGGAAAATGTCTTTAGAGCCGACCAATAGGGATGGAAAGAAAAAATGAATACAAAAAAAAAATAACCTCTATCTTCCAAATCAACCAGTAGTACCCGTCTTGGGTTTAAAGTCGCACAACAAATATCGTGAAGTCTGATTTACATCTCAATAAAAATGCTGAAAAAACGAACCTTAAGTTACACGATGAAACCTTGAAATCTTCGGCAAAATCCCTGGAAACTGCTCTCACTGAGCATGTACACTTTGCACCAAAAAAAACCGCTATTAGCTCTGTGACGACACCAATTTATGATAAGCTGAGATATAATAAATCTAGGGACATGAACGAAATTCACAAACCACGTGCTCTTTTTTAACTTTCATCTCCTACATCCTCAGAATTCTGCAAGTACCTATGTTGCAATTCCTGAAAGAAAATCATGGTAATAAGTTAAGATGGCAATTCAGTTGACTCTATGGACACTAAATATGTAAATGATTACATCCACAAAGATCAAAGATGAATCAATTTTTTTTCACCCTAGTCTCTTTCATGTTTTTCCATTAAAAGTAAATAAATAAATAAATAGTTCAAAGAATCCATATTTTCTATTTTGCAGATAATGAAACTATAATATGTAATATGCATGGTTTTCTTCAAGACGTGGTATAGTAAATACTAATCATTTTCAGTTGTTTTTTGAAACTTATTAAACAGACTTCAATTCATAATATCAGAAAACATTGATGTGGAGTCATGGGAAGGGAGAGCACAAAAGAACTTAGACCGATCTAAAAAAACCACTTTTATCTCAAACAACTGTAGCTATAGTGCAGTACAAGAAGTTTTTTACTTCATGAATCTACAGTATAATGAGTCTTGTACTTCATGGATCTACAAGAATAACAAGGAAACACAAGTTTTATGGCAAACAAAGATAATTGCAACCAATCGATCAACTACCTTAAAAGTGAAGAATGTAAGCAGTTTGCACGATAAAATTGTCATTACGATGGATTAAAAAAAAATGTAAATGAAACAATGAACAACTACTGATAACAAACACTCCCGAAGGAGATCATACGAGATTATGTTACACCATCTGTATCAACTTTATCTGTTAGCAATCTTAGATCACACGAGTTCAGCTCAAAGAAACATAGATCAATCCAGGTCTAGCAAAACTAAGGGAATAACAATCTTAAAGTGAACCAGTGTCTTAAATAGAAACTGCATTTTCACACATTCTAAGAAAGCGGTAGAAAGAAACCAAGAGACTGTAAGAACATGACTAAAATTTCAGCATAAACATTTTTTGTAGGCCAGTCAGAGATCAAGTATCTTGTGTGACCTCAAGTAGAAAACATAGGAAGATAAAAAAGTATAATTGTTTCATGTTTTAGCTCAGTATAAATCTCCAGTTTAACTTCTTAAAAAATGGAAGTCAATTGCAACAGGTTACTGCAGCCAGTTATCTTTTGCATCAAGAATACAACAACAACAACAACAACAACATATCCAGTATATTCCCAACAGGTTGGGGTCCGGGGGGTCAGTTATACGCAGACCTTACCCTTGTATTTATACAAGGAGACTGTTTCCGTAACGACCCAAGGTGCATTGCGTCGTTTGATATATTTTTTTTCTAGAAACTTCACTAATAGAAGAAGCACTAGAATTTAATTGAGCCATTTTGATCTAGTCCATTATTAGCACTATGCCAACAGAATTGTAACAATGACTCTTCCAGCTCCATTTGCAATGGACTTCTTTTGCATCAAGAATGTTTATGAAAATTGCCAATAAGATCTATACAATATATCTTCACAGATACTAGAATGAGGAGTTCACACAACTTCAAGTTATAAACTTTTGATGCACCCATGAGAGACAATAAATAAAGCACTTTGGTATTATTATGCTTCTTCTATGATATCCAATGTGATTATGTACACACATTAGAAAAAAAAAAAAAACAATTGCATCAACGGGCACTCGTCTCAACTCATCTGCATCCAGCTTTTCAAGAAAAAATCCACACCATATTTAGCATGTATGCACCCTAAATATACAGAACTATCAATGCAATGGCAAAACAAAAAAGCAATCAATACCTCTATTGGATTGTCTATTCGAAATGCCATACCCCACTCCAAAATCCTCGGACTCTTTAACGGCTACATCCTCCGAATTCCCAAGAGCATAACCGAACGAACCCGAATTGTCCATCTCAGAAGATGGTGTTTGCCAGGTTGGATCGCCATAAACAGAACCCCCACAGTAAAAATCCCCATAAGACCCCTCATATCCACCGCTGGATGCAGAAAAAGCAGAGCCCACACCCATCCCACTGTTTCTCCCAGACCCACCTGAACCGAAAGCGTAGTTATTCTCCCCACCACCTCTATAACCCACGGTGCCTCCACTGAACCCGGACGAAACTCCCCCAACAGTACCACCATTGTTATTAGAAGTTCCCCAATTGGCATTCCTAAAGACCCCTAAACCACCACTCCTTGAACCAAAGTACGAGCCCGAGCCAGCATTACTCACAGCATTATTACCAAGCCCGCCATTTCCCCACATATTCCTCGACTCAGAGTTGAGAAAGGACTCACCCCGGCTGCTATTGTTTGTACTGTTATAGCCAATAGGAGTGTTATACCTGCTCTGGGTGCTGCTGAAATATGGGCTCATCACACGCCCGTAGCCTACACTGGATCCCCCTCCAAAACCGGGACTCAGACCCTGATCCATGTTCACGCCTACCCCATATGCAGGCGACCCGAAGTGGGAGAACCCGGCCCGTGCACCGGCTAGCGGGCTGTACCTGCCGTCAATCCTGACACCGTAGCTCCCAAGCGAGCTTAGGTTGTACCCCTGCGGATAGCCGCCGAGGAAGCCACTCCCCCTGCTGAAACCATAGTTGTAACCAAGGAGCGGGCCCCGGGTGGGCCCGGGGGACAGCTCCTTGGGGACAGCTCGCTTCACCTCAACCATTTTCCCGTTGAGCTCATGGAAGGTCTTATGGAGCACCCTGTCCACGGCATCCTCTGAGTCGTAGGTTATGAATCCAAAGCCCCTCGGCCTCTGGGTGTTATGGTCGTACATGACCACGACGTCTGTTATGGTGCCAAACTGGCTGAAATAGTTCTTGAAGTCGCTCTCAGTGACAGTGGATGCTAATCCTCCCACGAAGATCTTTTTTGTCCGCCCAGGCACGGGCGATCCCTGGATGCTGCTGCTATTTCTATTGGTCAAGTTCTGGTCGTCTCTTGGGACAGCCTTTTTGGCTTCCACCTGAAAAAGTGGATGATAATCAGGAACTCCACACAAATGAGATGATGTAGACCAAGAAAAGAAGTTCCTATTGAATGTACAAGATTTGCAAGTATAATTTGTGCTCAACTTATCCAAATTATAATCAGCCAGCATCTGGCAGACATTCCTTATCAACTTCGAGTAGATATATAGTCAGTGATCTATGAATATGCAGCATCTTTTAAGTGCAGACCAAAAAAGGCAGTCAAGTTATTGTTCTCAGCAACCATTTCAAGCAAATATTTAAGCAATCGATCATCTAGAAATTTATCAAGCGGTTATTTTAACTTGGATTAGAAATAGAGGGAGAAATTGAAAATTGCAGCCATTTGCAAAAATGTGCGCTTATCTTCAAAAGATTTGGTTCTTTTAACTTGGAGCAGATATATAAGTTCACGAATAAGAAAAATGCTGCCTTTTGCAAAAATTCACTATCCTCAAAGAGTTCGACCAGAATCAACTTAAATATTAATCATTTTCAGTTGTTTTTTGAAAGGCAGTCAACTTAAAGAGTTCGACCAGCATATTTTAAGTGCAGATCAAAAACAGGCAGTCAAGTTATTGTTTGCAGCAACCATTTCAAGCAAATGGTCATCTAGAATTTTATCAAGCGGTTATTTTAACTTGGAATAGAAATAGAGGGAGAAATTGAAAATGCAGCCATTCGCAAAAATGCGCGCTGATCTTCAAAAGATTTGGTTCTTTTAACTTGGAGCAGATATACAAGTTCACGAATACGAAAAATGCGGCCTTTTGCAAAAAAATGCACTATGATCCTCAAAGAGAGAGTTAAACCAGAATCAACTTACAGTGCGTCCATCGATCATGTGCTTCTCCTTGACCACTTTTTCTGCAACCACAGGGTCGGCAAAAACTATGAAACCGAACCCGCGGGCTCGTCCCGTGGTTCGGTCCCTCATGATCACTGCCTCCACCACCTCTCCGTACGTCCCGAAATATTCTTTTAGGCGTTCCTCATTTGTGTCCCAGGAAATCCCACCAACAAAAAGTTTACCGTGATCCGTCTCCATATTCCTGCCATTTTGGAACACGCAGTCCTTTAACCAAGCACGGAAGCTTCTTAAATGAAGTAAAACAAAAGGGAACAAAATCAAAGCAGTCTTGCACAACAAGCAAACACGTTATTAAATTACAAAAGAAAAAAAGTGAAATTTGCTGGCAGAATCTCGAAAAAACTCTCTGATCAACTCAGAAGATTAGATGAATCCCACAGATTGCAGATAAATCCAAGCTGAATCGCGCAATTAAAAAATGGCGTCCCCACGATCGATCAATGAATAAATCGAATCTGATTCATGTGCAGACAAAACCAAAAAAAAAAAAAAAAAAAAAAAAAAAATCATAAGCAATAACAAACCAAAATAGTATCATCAATCACACCTTTATCCTGTAAATCGGATAGAACCCAGAGAGCCGATCAAAAAACACAAAGCCGAAAATGCTGGATTTATTACGCAACCATTGGATCCTTGATTCATCAAATCGGGATTCAGCACACGGATCACTGGAAAAAAAAAAAATCACGATTCGCACAGATCAGACAGGCGCCCAAATCAATCAGAAAAATCACAACGAAATGGGGAAAATGTTCGAAATTTTTTACATCCTTTCGATTCAAATAAACGGCTCACCTGTGGAAGGAGCAGATTGCAGATGAAACAAATTGATGAAAACAGAGGGTATGCTCTCAGGCGCATCCTCTGTCTCCCTAATTAACCTCTCTCTCTCTCCTCTTGCTTTCTCTTTCTTGATTATTATTATTCCACTCCTTTTTAAACCGAAAAAATTATGAAAAAAAAAAAGAAAAATGGAAGTCCCTTTTAAATTATTAAATTTTGAAAAATTGCAGAGAGAGAGAGAGAGAGAGAGAAGGAGAGGTGTTGTGTGTATGTAAAAGTTGTATGTATAATACGTGGGATTGTTGGGCAAAAATCTCTCTGGTTGAAGATATATTTGGAGGTAGATGACAGGTTGGGGTGAGCTTTACAGAACCATACTAAGGTAAGGTAATTTGCCTTTATTTATTGCATACAAATTGACTATTGTAGGGAGCTATTTCAATATTTTTACCTTTTATTTTTAAGCTTTTGGATTTTACTATGGTTTTGCAAAATCTATTATATTTACTAATATAAAAGATTGCAATTTTTTAAATGAAAAGTACAAAAAAAAAAGAAGGAAAATTAGAAAGTTTTCAATTACATTAATTTATGGCATTTTTATTTTATCTTTTTTTTTTAAAAAAAAATAACCATCATCTTTCAATTTTTGGAATTTATTCACGATGCAAACTCGATGTAGAATCTAGAGAAGTCTCTCCTCTCTTGAGGGTGCGATTTTCTCTTCTTGAGAGCTCGATTTCCTGTTTTGTAGACGACGATTCATCTTCATAATCGATAACAAATTCTCAGTATTCCCGAATTTGTATTTGTCTCCTCTCTCTGTGAGCTAGCAGGCTTAGGCGTTTTCAGTTTCTTTCCTTTTGCATTTTGTCTTTTGCTGTTTTGGGTTCGTGTTTGTGTAGGTGCTTCCGTTAAATATTCTACCTCTACTAAGTCTCTCTCACACACCATGGAGGAGCAACTATCAATTAAACTTGGTTCCTTCAAGCTTTCGAAAATAGGAGACAGAAGTTGTCCCAATTGAACAATGTCGTCCGATTTTGGTTGACGTAATCTAAGTCGTCGGATTATATTGTAGGTTATTTGTGGCCCGTTTGCCAAACAAGCCCGCTAAATTAACATTACCCATTTTGGCCCAATTTCATTCTAAATAATGTGTTTTATAGTATATAGCAATCCAATATTAGCGTCAGTACTTACATTAAAAAATTTTGTCCATTAAATATGATTAATAAAAATAAGAAATGAAACTTATTTTTTTCTAAAAAAAATATTATTTAAATTGAAAATAATAATAACAATAATAATAATACATATAATTTTATAACAATTTTATTACACTATTTTACACATATTTCTTTCTATTGTATAAAAAATGTAATTGCTTTATAAATAATATGTAGACCAACATTTAACATATAAGCAACAAAAAAAATTGATTTTTATTAACTAATTTGTGTGTGAATAATTATTTATTATCCATCAACAAATATAACTTAATTTAATAAAAAATATTACTTAATTCATATCAAGAAACGTTAAAATTTCACCATAATTGTATTATTTATGTTTTAATATCCTATTAATAAAATAATGTAATTATTGCATATTTAGTTCACTGTTCGAAAAGCGCTAGGCGCCGGTACAACGCCTACGATTTGGCCAAATCGGCCATAAAAAAAAGCCGGGCGGGCTCGGCGGCGCCTAGTCGGGCCTAGGCGGGCCTAGGCGGAGCTAGGCGGCCTCGGCGGCTACGCGGTTTCGGCGGGACTAGGCGGCTGAGGCGGGTTCTAGGCGGCCGAGGCGGGTTCTAGGCGATTTTTACAATTTTTTTTTTTTTTTTTTTTACTAAATGCATTTAGTTTAAAAATCTCATAATTTATTATTTTATAATTTTTTATATTTATCTTATGTTGTGTAATATTTAAAACATAACATGTAGATAATATGTTTGATAAAATTACAATGAGAAGAAGTTATATTGTGGTTATGTACTTATTTTAACTTGGAGTTTTTTTTTATAATATAATATTAATAATATTATTGGGACTTAGGTGTATGGAATTATTAATTATAAATTATAATTTCATTAGTGAAATTGTAAAAATAAATAAAAAATAATATATTTATTATAATTTCTAGGCCCCGCCTAGGCGGCGCCTAGGCCCCGACTAGGCGCTCTAGGCGCTAGGCGCTGGTCGGGCGCCTAGCGGGCGCCTAGCGACTTCTAGAACACTGATTTAGTTACATAAAATTATTTTTATTTTTTGCGAGTTTTTTAGTAGATGCAAATATAATTGAAAAATCAATATTTTATATGTACTCTGGAATCATCTTCTACAATGATCCATACTTTTTATTCACGACAACCAACAAATTAATGCAGCATCAAATGGCTCACATAAATTTCCATTTTGCTATATTACAAATAGTAATTCATGCACATAAATTTCTTTGATTATTTGTTATGTTTGTTAATAATATATGTAATTACATATGCATCACTTGGATCGACAAGTACGTCTAAGGAGGTATATAATAGCACCAATAGAGATGTCAATTTTCGCAATGAGAGCATTATTAAAGACCTCACAAGCGATGATGACGAACTAACTTTGCTACTAATGAACCTACTCGAAAGGAGAAGATGTTAACTACGCCTGCAGTGGATTTAACCAAAGCTGAGTTGAATCAAACTATGAATAATATCTTGTATTCATTTAATTTGATATAACCAACTTTGTATGCATTGTTTTTTTCTTTTTCTTTTTTAGGCGTGCACGTGCAGAAAAGAAGATATAACAACAAGAATAATATATCTATTTGTAATAGTAAGATTTCATATGTTGTGGTTGATGTGCCTGAAGATTGTGTTGTCCCAACTTTCGCCAGGGTTTGAAAATATTAGTACGTGGTGGTGATGATTTGCTAAAAAAATCAAACAAAAAATATTGTGTACAATAAGGTGTTTAATAATATATAAATTATTTTGCTTTAAATTTAATTTCAAAACATGCATACAACCAAACGGTTGCTCATTATTATAATTGCATTTGTGTTATGTTGTTAACTTATATCTGAACACATTATCCAACATAAGAATAACCACTAAATATTGCTTCCTGAATATTGCTTCATGTGAGTAGCATGAGTTATGCGCTAGTAAGGATGAAATAAAATTTAATATAATAGCACGTATTATGAACCCGTTATCTTTAAATATCATATTACTTATGAAGTAACAACAATTAAATTTACATATTATTTTGGTCATCCTCTATATCGCAAATTTGTGTTCAATTAGTTTAGTCCTAAGATTTGATACAAATTTTTTTTGATTTATTATATATTTTTTGATTGGTGCTTAAATAATTATGTGTTTAATGTAATCTTTCCCCAAGCACTTAGTGGTGTTGGGTTTTTGCTCTTTTGTCCCACATCGATGATGAAATGAGAGGGG
>CACSLK010012206.1:3141189-3170257 GCA_902706635.1 Striga hermonthica | reverse complement strand
AATGTTTGTCTGTGATTTGTGCATATCGAGATCCTCGTGGGTTCCAACACTCGGCCCATATCATACGTATCTTCTCTATGTTTGAACTGGAAACCATCATCTCCCACGCTTCGTCGGGCACCAATTCGTGGCCATCATTGACCTCCGGCGACACCGACACTCGTGTTCTTATTCGCAGCAAGTCATCCCAAAAAGTCGAGACCGGGCTTCAAAACCCGACAACCTCACGCCCCATCGACTTACAGACCACCTTCACCACCTCACCACGACCCTCATGACAACAGCTCTTCATCTCCACGCAACTGCACTAGATCCTCTCATCACAGCAAATGACCTCGAGCGGGACCGAGAAGTTAAATCGAGCAGGCTGCCCAACCACCGCAGCAAATTATCCTCCACGGTGTGCCACTTTCTTCTTCCACGACATGAAGCTCACGCACACCAGAAATCCCTCCGCGCCGTGAAGCAGTCCGCCGCGCCGTGACATGGCCTTCCCCCGCGCCGTGTGAAGTTCGTCGCGCCGCGCCACCACTTCTCACCACGTCGCGAGCCTGCTACGTAATTTCCAGCGTCCAGTTTTTTTGGCCGCGGCCGCGACTTCTTCTCCCGCGGTCGCGGCGAACAAAGTCGATCCCAGCAAGCCCCAACTTCAGACAGAAATTTTCGCGGCCACGGTGGGCTCGGGAGTTTTTACATCATTATGTGCTTATATGGTTGACCAGGTCTAGATCTTGTAGGTTGTTTTCATTTTCTATTTTCGTATGAGTGTCTTTTCTTGAGTCCGTTTGTGTGTTTCCCGAGTATGGATTATAGTGATTTTGAGATTTGTTGAGGATTGTTGATGATGTTGAGGAGATGTGATGATGATCATGATTAGTATTCCTTGATGAACTTGATGTTGCATTTTGTTGGACATTTATTTACCCTATGAGAGGTTTGAGCCTTATTTTGTTTCTTGA
This sequence comes from Striga hermonthica, assembly GCA_902706635.1. Taxonomy (NCBI): domain Eukaryota; kingdom Viridiplantae; phylum Streptophyta; class Magnoliopsida; order Lamiales; family Orobanchaceae; genus Striga; species Striga hermonthica. Next base: position 3,169,298 of record CACSLK010012206.1, on the reverse strand, counting down.
GAGATATTGGTCGAATTCTTGTTGATCAGGACTTGCTTTTAGTCTGTTTTGAAATGAAGTGATTGAAGTAGTGAATTATGAAAATGATTGAGACATTTCTTTGACATTGCTCGTTTGGCCTTTTTCTTTGATCCTTGATGTGAAATATTCATTAGTAGCCCGTTGAGCCTGAACCTATTTCTTGTCAACCGTATTGATTGAATTTCTTGGGACTTGACAATTTAGTTATTTTGATGACGGAGCTTCTGTTTTGTGTTGGAGAAAGGGTATAAGTTATTTGAGTTGCATTTTGGGTACTTGAAAAAAAAAATTAAAATTATAAAAAAATTATAAAAATGGGGACTCGCAAGACGGGCGAAAAAGATTCTACTCCGCTTACTCTTAGAATTTTTCACGAGTAATGAGTATTGGGAACCACTCTAGGAAACTTGGATGACCTCCAATTTTTAAACCTAGAGAATGTTGTCCTTACATCTCGGTTTTGTTAGGAAAAAGCAAACCCCCTTAAAAAAAAGAGAAATATTAAAAAAAAAAAGAGAAAAAGTTGAATATTTAAAGTGCAATTCAGTTGAGCATATATGAATGTTGCATGGGGTTTTGATGGGAATGATTGATGTTGTGCTGATTTTGGATAGGTGGTGAGATATTCGAGTAGTTTATATGCTCGAAGATGTGATTGTTTATTTGAGCCATTCTACCCTTATATTTTTTCTTTCCTGATTCCTACACTGCAACCCGAAAGTCCTTTTGATTTACAATTCATTATTTTGATTGTTTTAGAGTATGAATAGACAATGAGCAAGCTTATGTTGATGCATGATGATCGACCAATTTGAGCGCCCCAGTTTGATGTTCATGAAAAAAATCGAGTGAGGCATTTATATATTATATATTCATGCTCGAGAGTTGTCTTTTCAAAATGTTGCATTCAAGTGTAATTGAGGTATGCATGATTGGTCATTGGAAGTTTCCTCGACTGAGTTAATTAATCTGAGGCTTGTCTTATTTGAACTGTTATCCATGCTCGTTTGCTTGTTTTCGTTTCTTTTCCTTTCTTTTTGTTCGGGACGAACAAAGGTCTTAGTGTGGGTGAGTTGTTTGTCCCATTTTTGTTGCATTTTTCCTTATTATTTTTCGTTTATTTTCCCCTCTTATTAGGTCCTTTTCTTAGTTTTCAGTTCGTTTTATAGTTTATTTCGTGTTTTCTTTATTTTAGTCTTCTCTTTGGTTTTTAGTTTGTTTTTCCCGTTTTCTGCTTTGGTTTCGTCGTTGTTGGTGTGCAGGTTGAGAGACTCGAGAGGATAGGATATAAGAAAAACATTAGTCGGGCCCGAAATTCGGTTTCCAAACGAACGCGAACGAACACGGGACACGGGACACGAGATAGTCTAAGGAAGCTAAGCTCTCGGCCCATATCATACGTATCTTCTCTATGTTCGAACCAGAAACCATCATCTCCCACGCTTCGTCGGGCACCAATTCGTGGCCATCATTGACATCCGGCGACACCGACACTCGTGTTCTTATTCGCAGCAAGTCATCCCAAAAAGTCGAGACCGGGCTTCAAAACCCGACAACCTCACACCCCATCAACTTACAGACCACCATCACCACCTCACCACGACCCTCATGACAACAACTCTTCATCTCCACGCAGCTGCACTAGATCCTCTCATCACAACAAATGACCTCGAGCGGGACCGAGAAGTTAAATCGAGCAGGCTGCCCAACCACTGCAGCAAATTATCCTCCACGGTGCGCCACTTTCTTATTCCACGACATGAAGCTCACGCACACCAGAAATCCCTCCACGCCATGAAGCAGTCCGCCGCGCCGTGACATGGCCTTCCCCCGCGCCGTGTGAAGTTCGCCGCGCTGCGCCACCACTCCTCACCACGTCGCGAGCCTGCTACGTGATTTCCAGCGTCCAGTTTTCTTGGCCGCGGCCGCGACTTCTTCTCCCGCGGCCGCGGCGAACAAAGTCGATTCCAGCAAGCCCCAACTTCAGACAGAAATTTTTGCGGCCACGGGACATCTCGCGGCCGCGGAGCTTCTCATCGCCGCGGCCCGCGGGTCTCTCCGCGGCCGCGACTTGCACGTTCCTAGATTTTTAAGTTATAGCAGAATTCGTGTTTTGGGAGGAGGTTCTGTTCATATTTTCAGCACCTAGGTTTTGGACAGAGGTTGTCGTTCTTTAGCTTCCAAAACAATCTTTTTTCACTTTTCTTTTATTAATTTTTCACGTAGAACACGAATCGGATTTCGGATTTTGCTATTTCTCTCGGATTAATCTTGATTACCTGATTGGCATCCAATTTCCATTAATCGTAAGTTTTTCGTTATATCTAATCTATGGATTTATTCGTTTCAATAATGGATGATTGTGTCGATTATTCGATCATGAGTAGCTAAATCATTATGCTAGGGATAGGGGATTGACGTTTTGATCTCGATTGTGATTGTGGGTATTAATGATTGATCTTCTTATGCGAGTCGAGCTTTTGATAGGTTTTTTCAATTATCATATTTGAATATTGAGGATTATTGAAGGGTGACACTTCAATTTCCAATGGATTTCAGTTGAGTTCGATTTATTCTTGTTTGATGTTGGTTACTCTAATTGATTAGTCGATTAATCTCCCTCTAGTCTATATTAATCGGCTCTTTGAACCGAAAGAGGAGGAGTCGATCGAAATAGACTCGCATAAGCTAGGCTTGTTCGTAACTGTATTGCCTAGGCGTTAGTCGAATGTTAATTTGTCGTTCAAGCTTGTTCTCTTGTTACGAAAAGTTATTGAGAATAAAAACTTGAACGATATGTTATTCAAATCATTTAACCGAACAATCACTTGCCCATCAATTGCATTCTCGAGTTAAAACGGATATCCCCGACTCCCTAGCTCCTTTAATCCTATTTGTTCTTCGTCTTAGCTCATTATTTTTACTGCTTCATTTAAATTTATGTGCTAGTAGATAATTAAATCAAACTCAATCATTTGAATTAGTATGTTTAGGCATTTTATTTCTTTTTGTGTTCTTGAATAAACGCTCATTGTATTCCGGCTAACCTTCCTCGTGAGACACTACCCGGTGTTCGAATCTTTCGATTCTACTCCGGTAAAAATATTTACAACAAATTGGCGCCGTTGCCGGGGAGGGTTTAGGACGTATTTTGTGCGCTTATTCAACTTATTTTTCGTGTTTCTCTTGTGTTCTTTTTAATTGTTAGATGTTAGTTCTTTGTTTTCTTTTATTTTCATTTTATTTTCTTTTATCTATCATTGATGCTCGTAACCCTTGTTGGTTTAGTGTATGCGTACCAGGAGTGGACGCAAATTTCTATCTTCGATCAACAAGTCAGTTAGCGAGAGCCTGAGAGAGCTGCTGGACGAGCTTACACTGGAATTCGAAGAAAAAGACCAGCACTCTCCAAAATCTTCTGAGGGGAGTACTTCGAACATGGCTCAACAACAACAACAACAACAACAACCTCCTCGCAATGTCCTCCAAGATCTGGCCCAACCCATGATCGGGCCAATAACATCTTGCATCCAGTTGCCAGAAGCCGCCCGCAACTATGAGCTGAAGGTAGTCCACTACAATCAGCTCCCATCATTCCACGGGCTCGCCAACGAGGACCCACTCCACTTTCTCCGGGAGTTTTACAATGTCCTCCAGATGTTTCCTTTACACGGGCTAAGTGAAGACGAACTCAGAATGCGGTGTTTTCCGGAGACCTTGAAAGACCGAGCCAAGGCGTGGCTCATGACCCTCACCCCGAACTCTCTCACAACCTGGGCAGAAGTATACTCCAAATTTGTTGGCAAATACTATTCCCATCAGAAGACCCAGGACATCCGGTACCAGATTGTCTATTTCGCTCAACTACCACACGAGCCTCTTCACGAGGCCTGGGAACGTTTCAAGGACCTCCAGAGGCAGTGCCCCCACCACAACCTTGCTCCGGGGTTACTAGCAAATTGCTTTTACGACTCTCTCCACCAGAACCTGCAATACATGGTGGACAATGCAGCCGGAGGGGATATTGGAGCCAAAACTGCCGAAGAGATGATTGCGATTTACGAGACGATGAGTGCTAACTCGTATCAGAAGAGTAGTAGAGGGAAGGGGACCACAGTGAACGAGGTCGGACCGGGGAATAACGCCATGGCCCAGCAGTTAGCCGAGCTCACAGAACAGATGTGACTACTGAACGCTAGAAATTCCTCGCCTATTCAAGCTATGGCAGTTAGTGCTTGTGGAGCGTGCGGAGTACAGGGACACAGTTCTGAGGTGTGCCCGATGGCTATCGAGCCAAACTATGGGGGACAAATGCTGAGATAAATGCAGTGCAAGGATACCAGAACAGGCCCGGGAATGACCCATACTCGAACACATATAATCCCGGGTGGAGAAACCACCCAAGCTTCTCCTGGTCGAACAACAACTATCAACAGCCACCTCAGCCCAACTTTGTACCTCACCAGCAGCAACAACAACCTAGGGGAATGCTAAGGCTGTTAGCACCAGAGACCGGACCAACCCCTTCGAGCACGGACGACAAGCTCGACAAGATTCTAAACTTCATCACCAATCAAGATGCGTCCATTAAGCATCTCGAGACGCAAGTAGGCCAGCTGGCCACACGGGTTGGTAACATCGAGACTGAATTAGATAAGGGGAAGTTGCCGAGCCAGCCGGAGCATGCCAAATCTGTTACGGTGATCATGCCCGAACTAGAGGGCCCGAGGAAGGAAGTGCAGGAAGCAGAGATCCTAACTTCACCACAGCCTGAGCCAACTTTACACAGAGCCCCGAACCCTTACAGACCGAGGATTCTATTTCCGAGCCAACTTTTAGAGGAGAAAGATCAGCAAATGATGCGTGACCTCTATGTGATGTTGAGAAAGGCGAATGGTGACCTGCCATCTATTGATGTGATGAGGAAGATACCGGGCTATGCACGATTTTTCAAAGAGGTGGCCACGCACAAGAAACCGTTTGAGAATGGTGAGGAGGTGATTATCTGCGAGGCGGCGAGTGTTTTCCAGTGTGACTTGCCGAAGAAAGAAAAGGATCCCGGAGGCTTCGTGATCACTATGACCTTCGGGAATAGAGAAGAGACATCGGGTTTACTTGATCTCGGAGCCGGCATTAACCTCATGCCACTCGCGGTTTATCGTAGGCTCGGGCTTAGGGAATTGAAGCCGACCAAGATGCGCCTACAGCTTGCAGACCCTTCATTCCGTCAACTTGAAGGGATTGTGGAGGATGCTCTCGTCCGAGTGGGGAAATTGATAGTCCCCGTGGATTTTGTTGTGCTTGATATGAGAAGTGTGCAAGAAAATGGTAAGGAGCACGCCATCCTCCTCGGACGACCCTTCATGGCGACCACGAGCACTGTTATAGATGTGAGGAAAGGAGAGCATGACAGTGTTGGGCGAGACAATTGTCGTTTCTGTTCGAGAGACCAGGCCTGAGCCGCAGGCGAATTTGGTTGAAGACTGTGCTTACCTCAGGGCGATCGAGCAGCTGACTGAGGACGCGTGCATGCGAGAGCACGCGAAGAGATCACTTCAGGATCGTGTTCATGTCCCGGAGGAGCACCGCACCGACAACCACACCACACCACCCCAGCCGAGTTCTAGAGAGCTGCCCCGATCTGAATGGGGCGAGAGATTTGAGTGGACGGAGGCCCGCCGCCGTTCGGGGCCTGACTACTTCCACCCTCCACCTGCACCACCGGATTCATAGTGACTGGTCTAGTCACTGTGCCCTGTACGTTTGTATCTTTTCTTTTCTCTTTATTTTCGTATTTGGTTTAGTGTCTTTGTTTTTCTTTCTTGTTGGTTAATTATATGGGTAAATTTCCTCGCACTGATGATCGACAATGGGGACATTGTTCGGTTTTAAGTGTGGGGGAGTTTTTACATGATTATGTGCTTATATGGTTGACCAGGTCTAGATCTTGTAGGTTGTTTTCATTTTCTATTTTCGTTTGAGTGTCTTTTCTTGAGTCCATTTGTGTGTTTCCCGAGTATGGATTATAGTGATTTTGAGATTTGTTGAGGATTATTGATGATGTTGAGGAGATGTGATGATGATCATGATTAGTATGCCTTGATGAACTTGATGTTGCATTTTGTTGGACATTTATTTAACCTATGAGAGGTTTGAGCCTTATTTTGTTTCTTGAGAGATATTGGTCGAATTCTTGTTGATCAGGACTTGCTTTTAGTCTGTTTTGAAATGAAGTGATTGAAGTAGTGAATTGTGAAAATGATTGAGGCATTTCTTTGACATTGCTCGTTTGGCCTTTTTCTTTGACCCTTGATGTGAAATATTCATTAGTAGCCCATTGAGCCTGAACCTATTTCTTGTCAACCGTATTGATTGAATTTCTTGGGACTTGACAGTTTAGTTATTTTGATGACGGAGCTTCTGTTTTGTGTTGGAGAAAGGGTATAAGTTATTTGAGTTGCATTTTGGGTACTTGAAAAAAATAAATTAAAATTATAAAAAAATTATAAAAATGGGGACTCGCAAGACGGGCGGAAAGGATTCTACTCCGCTTACTCTTAGAATTTTTCACGAGTAATGAGTATTGGGAAACCACTCTAGGAAACTTGGATGACCTCCAATGTTTAAACCTAGAGAATGTTGTCCTTACGTCTCAGTTTTGTTAGGAAAAAGCAAACCCCCTTAAAAAAAAGAGAAATAATAAAAAAAAAAAGAGAAAAAGTTGAGTACTTGAAGTGCAATTTAGTTGAGCATATATGAATGTTGCATGGAGTTTTGATGGGAATGATTGATGTTGTGCTGATTTTGGATAGGTGGTGGGATATTCGAGTAGTTTATATGCTCGAAGATGTGATTGTTTATTTGAGCCATTCTACCCTTATATTTTTCCTTCTCTGATTCCTACACTGCAACCCGAAAGTCCTTTTGATTTACAATTCATTATTTTGATTGTTTTAGAGTATGAATAGACAATGAGCAAGCTTATGTTGATGCATGATGATCGACCAATTTGAGCGCCCCAGTTTTATGTTCATGAAAGAAATCGAGTGAGGCATTTATCTATTATATTTTCGTGCTCGAGAGTTGTCTTTTCAAAATGTTGCATTCAAGTGTAATTGAGGTATGCATGATTGGTCATTGGAAGTTTCCTCGGCTGAGTTAATTAATCTGAGGCTTGTCTTATTTGAACTGTTATCCATGCTCGTTTGCTTGTTTTCATTTCTTTTCCTTTCTTTTTGTTCGGGACGAACAAAGGTCTTAGTGTGGGGGAGTTGTTTGTCCAATTTTTGTTGCGTTTTTCCTTATTATTTTTCGTTTATTTTCCCCTCTTATTAGGTCCTTTTATTAGTTTTCAGTTCGTTTTATAGTTTATTTCGTGTTTTCTTTATTTTAGTCTTCTCTTTGGTTTTTAGTTTGTTTTTCCCGTTTTCTGCTTTGGTTTCGTCGTTGTTGGTGTGCAGGTTGAGAGACTCGAGAGGATAGGATATAAGAAAAACATTAGTCAGGCCCGAAATACGGTTTCCAAATGAATGCGAACGAACACGGGACACGGGACACGAGATAGTCCAAGAAGCTATGCTCTCGGCCCATATCATACGTATCTTCTCTATGTTCGAACCAGAAACCATCATCTCCCACGCTTCGTCGGGCACCAATTCGTGGCCATCATTGACCTCCAGCGACACCGACACTCGTGTTCTTATTCGCAGCAAGTCATCCCAAAAAGTCGAGACCGGGCTTCAAAACCCGACAACCTCACACCCCATCGACTTACAGACCACCTTCACCACCTCACCACGACCCTCATGACAGTAGCTCTTCATCTCCATGCAGCTGCACTAGATCCTCTCATCACAGCAAATGACCTCGAGCGGGACCGAGAAGTTAAATCGAGCAGGCTGCCCAACCACTGTAGCAAATTATCCTCCACGGTGCGCCACTTTCTTCTTCCACGACATGAAGCTCACGCACACCAGAAATCCCTCCGCGCCGTGAAGCAGTCCGCCGCGCCGTGACATGGCCTTTCCTCGCGCCATGTGAAGTTCGCCGCGCCGCGCCACCACTCCTCACCACGTCACGAGCCTGCTACGTAATTTCCAGCGTCCAGTTTTATTGGCCGCGACCGCGACTTCTTCTCCCGCGGCCACGGCGAACAAAGTCGATCCCAGCAAGCCCCAACTTCAGACAAAAATTTTCGCGGCCACGGGACATCTCGCAGCCGCGGAGCTTCTCATTGCCGCGGCCCGCGGGTCTCTCCGCGGCCGCGACTTGCACGTTCCCAGATTTTTAAGTTATAGCAGATTTCGTGTTTTGGGAGGAGGATCTGTTCATATTTTCAGCACCTAGGTTTTGGACAGAGGTTCCCGTTCTTTAGCTTCCAAAACAATCTTTTTTCACTTTTCTTTTATTAATTTTGCACGTAGAACACGGATCAGATTTCGGATTTTGCTATTTCTCTCGGATTAATCTTGTTTACCGGATTGACATCCAATTTCCATTAATTGTAAGTTTTTCGTTATATCTAATCTATGGATTTATTCGTTTCGATTATGGATGATTGTGTCGATTATTCGATCATGAGTAGCTAAATCATTATGCTAGGATAGGGGATTGACGTTTTGATCTCGATTGTGATTGTGGGTATTAATGATTGATCTTCTTATGCGAGTCGAGCTTTTGATAGGTTTTTTCAATTATCATATTTGAATATTGAGAATTATTGAAGGGTGACACTTCAATTTCCAATTGATTTCAGTTGAATTCGATTTATTCTTGTTTGATGTTGGTTACTCTAATTGATTAGTCGGTTAATCTCCCTCTAGTCTATATTAATCGGCTCTTTGAACCGAAAGGGGAGGAGTCGATCGAAATAAACTCGCATAAGCTAGGCTTGTTCGTAACTGTATTACCTAGGCGTAAGTCGAATTGTTAATTTGTCGTTCAAGCTTGTTCTCTTGTTACGAAAAGTTATTGAGAATAAAAACTTGAACGATAGGTTATTCAAATCATTTAACCGAACAATCACTTGCCCATCAATTGCATTCTCGAGTTAAAACGGATATCCCCGACTCCCTAACTCCTTTAATCCTATTTGTTTTTCGTCTTAGCTCGTTATTTTTACTGCTTCATTTAAATTTATGTGCTAGTAGATAATTAAATCAAACTCAATCATTTGAATTAGTATGTTTAGGTATTTTATTTCTTTTTGTGTTCTTGAATAAACGCGCATTGTATTCCGGCTAACCTTCCTCGTGAGACACGACCCGGTGTTTGAATCTTTCAATTCTACTCCGGTAAAAATATTTACAACACTAGCCTTTCCTGAGAGCTTACTTATAAGGGTAATTCTTTAGGGGGTAGGTCGCTACCCTCCCTGAGAATTTATCTGATCAGTACTATTCAAGGTTGCTGCTCGATTTTCTGCGAAGTTAGTGTTCACTAATTTACGAAGATGTCTGTAAATAAGATATCTAATCTGGCGAGATTTGATGTGGAGAAATTTGACGGAAAAATCAACTTTGGCTTGTGGCAAGTGCAAGTGAAGGACGTGCTGATTCAGTCGGGGTTACACAAAGCTTTGAAGGGCTCAGAAATTCCCAAAGGTAGTGCTACCAGCAGCACTGAAGAAAAAGCTGGTGTGAGCAAATTTGGAATGAGCGATGAAGATTGGGAGGAACTGGATTTGAGAGCGGCAAGCGCGATATGACTGTGTTTGACCAAGAATGTTCTTGCTAATGTGCATGGAATTTCGACGGTAAAAGCATTATGGGACAAGCTTGAGGAGTTGTATCAGGCTAAAGGCGTCTCAAATCGGGTGTATCTGAAGGAGCAGTTTCACACACTGCGGATGACTGAAGGTCAAAGCATCTCAGACCACTTAAGCATTCTCAATGGGATCGTCTCGGAGCTGGAATCCATTGGAGTGAAGATTGATGATGAGGATCATGCGTTGAGACTCATCTGATCTCTTCCAACTTCTTATGAACACATGAAGTCGATCTTGATTCATGGGAAGGAGAAAATTGTATTTTCTAAAGTCACTGGTAAACTTCTTGCGGAAGAGAGAAGGATAGATGGTGGACGAAACAATTCACCGGCAGGTCAAGTCATGCTCGCCGGTGACGGAAAGAAGAGGAACTCCAGGAAGAAGCAAGTCGTGATTTGCTGGACGTGTGGACAATCTGGGCACGTAAAAAGAAACTGTCCGAAAGGAGGAGCAGGTTCGACAAAAAGCTCCAAGTCGGTAAGTGGAGATATCGAAGAAGCTAATTTTGTCTCTCTCTCTCTCTCCATGGATGAGTTTTGGTAAGAGAGAAAGGGGAGTCCTTATGGCATGTCGCTAAGTGCCATGAAAGAGGACGTGTTACAATTAGCGGGTCCACAGTTTACACACGGGCATTGGTTTGGCGGTGATGCAAGGTGTGTGGTGGAAAAAGCGTATCGAGGGCTGATGAACTTCCAGGAAAGCCAAACGTGGAAGTTGCACCATAGATTTCAGCAAGGTTATTTCGACATGGGCCGAAGAAATGCTTGGATGCGAGTCCGAGTGGATATGCTTTTATGGTAGAGCATGATAGCGAAAGCTATGAAAAATTTCATCAAAGTGAATAGTGGCTGTCAGATGGGCAAAAATCGCAAGGTGGAGCTTGTTGGGTTTTTGCTCTTTTGTCCCACATCGGTGATGGGATGAGAGAGGGGGGGAGTTTTTTCCTATATAAAAAGGTGCTACTTCTTATGTAAAATCATCCCACATAGTTATTGTGTTAACAATTAATCTATGGTTAAAAATTCCTTAGGGTGAGAGTTAGGGTTAACGGATAGAAAATTCTGTGGGGTAATTTTCGGTATAAGTGAGTGTAGAAAAATTATGTAATTTTTTACATAGTGGATTTTCTACGGCCTTGTTGCCCTGGTGGTTTTTCCCTCTTCGTTAACAGAGGGTTTTCCACGTTAAACTTTGTGGTCTTCAGTTTTATTATTTTCAGCAAATCTTGGGCGGAGTTTCGGTGTGGTCGGAATTTCCAACATATGGAATATTCATTTCACCTTATAATAACTTTTCTTTGAGAATTAATGGTTGAATAAGTTAATATAATTTACCTTAGTATAATGTATAACTTTTTTTTTCTTATATTTGAAAAATCTATATCTGTATAATGAACAAATCTTTGTTACTATAATTGTCATAATTTTGGTCGGAATAATATTTTCATCTATATTTAGCATATACTTAATATTTATGTATTAACAAATTTGATAAATGAATATTAATTATTTTTTGTTACTCAATGACTAATATTCATTAGCTTAAATTGACTTGAATGGAATATTAGTTGATTAAATATATTTTCAATAAGATCATGATATTAATTTCAAAGTATTTTGTTGAAAAATTTGAAAAAGAAAAATTCATATATAGTATCAAACGACCTCCGATCGGCTAGTATAGACTGAAACTTTTAGATCGCGAGCTAACCGCCAGTTGAACATCCTCGAACCTGTAGAGCTCTCACACCGGAGGGGGTCTTCATTGAAGAGCCTTTGATGCTTAAATGAGTAAGGGTAGAAGATGAAGTAGAGAGAGAAACCTATGTATGATAATGTATATTAGAGAATGTAATGTGATTCAAGACATACATTTTTCCCTTTTATAGGGAGATAATACCTTATGGCCCAAGTCGGGCGCATGAGCTGCCTCGTCCTCTAGCGCGTAAGTTGTCCCGACTGTCAGAGCTATTCGGGTTGTCAGACAATTATGAGGTGTGAACCTCTCATGTGGTCCCACATGGTTCTACCCATGTGAGGGGTTTAATTCCCTAAAGATTCCTTCTTATCTTAGTTCTTCATATTAGATGGTCTAGTCATAACTCGGCTTTCCTCGATATATAGCGCATTGTCATTGTGCTTCAATACTACGCTCACCTAGTCGACGACAAGATATTCATTTAGTTCGAACTTCTCTCTTATTGACCTGACCGCACCATCAATATCCTGAATGTTCTACTCGACCCCCTCCCCCTTCAACCAGTATACTCTTTCTTATTCGTTAGATCTGATGAATGATCTTGTTTGGTCTGATCGTTTCACCGGTCTAGTCGACCTGTTACCGTTATTTCATATCAATATAATTATGAAAATTCATTTGATTAATTATATTATCATCTCATGGTTGTAGATATTGACTGTATTAACTATGTTCATCTATCAAAAGCACTTAAGATATATAAAAATTAATCAGAATAATTGTGTTTGGATCATATCAATTTAATGATTAATTTACTGTATTAATAAAATTTGCTAAAACATATAGTCAACATAACCATAAAAAAATGTATACCTAATTTGTATTGGGACTACTATTGAAAAAAATAATAATATATTAATAAATTATTATTTGATGGTCAGGTAAAATTAAGAATTATAAGTTCCACATTAGAAATATATACATACATAAAAAACGATTCAAGTTATAAAAAATGTAATTTTTTATTATATACTATTTAATATAGGAAAATGAGTAAATAAGATAATATAGTCGACTATCATAATTAAAATTATTGCATTTGGTAATAACTGAAATAAATAAATAACAAAATGTCTAAATTGTATATTAATACAGTCATTATATATATTGAAAAAATGAATTAAAAAATTTATAGACAAAAAAAATAAAAATAAAGTAGTTTACTATGAAAACCGTTGCATATTGGATTAAAGTTACTACAATTTGAATTTAATTATCAAACAATTAATATTTCATTCATCTAGAATTATAATAAAGAGAAATAAATTTTATGGGTTTCAGTTAGTTATCGAGCAATATGTAGAATATGGATTGTTAAAAAAAATTATACAAGGTCAAGAAATCGGTAATTTGTATACAAACATCGTATTAAAATTTTAGATATTTATATGATTTATAAATAAATAAATAAAAAATTATATGTTAATTAGTCAAAACTTACAAATATAATTTAAAATGATTATAAAAATATTCGAATAAACTTTATATTAGTACTGACTTGATATGCGTGTCGGATAAAATTAACATATTATCTTAAATAATTTAATAATATTTAAATAATAAAACATTATAGTATATTCGGTTCATGACACGAGTATCAACAATAGTTCTGTTTTGAATGAAATTCGTACTCATGTAATTTTTCGTAGTCTCGTTTATTCGCATAATCAATCGTCGAACGAAACACTTGTCGCAATTTAAGCTTCATCCCCTCATCGCCATATTTCAGACTTTGGGACCTCCTTTTCCAGTGTGTTCTTCGTTCTCCTCTGCCGGTTTAGCTTCATTCAATTGATTCCTGTTCCGAAAATGGCAGGTTAATTCGTCTCTCTCTCTCTCTCTCTCTCTCTCTCTCTCTCTCTTCTTTTACTTTCTAATTGTATTGATCATTCGTTCGCTAAAACATTTTTCATATTCATCTGGTTGCAATTTAACTGTGGGGATGTTGTGCTGTTGAGAGTTGAACTCTAATGGTTGGTTTAGTGATGTGTTGGATATTGTAATTGGTCCAGTTAAACGTTATATAATGCTTTCTTTATATTAGTTTAGCTACTTGATTCAGGTAAATTTAGCTGTTATATCCTCGTTAATTAGGATGGATGAACTGGAAAAGTAAGATGCAAACACGGACATTGACGGAATGGTTTCTTGTTTTCTTTCGCTTAGACAATCTGGAGTTGAATTTCACCTGTGCTTGTGTGTTAGTCGGTTAGTCCATTGGAGTTCGAATTTGGATGTAAACATTTTTAATCTATATATATATATATATAATTGCTAGCAAAACAATTAATAAAATCGTTATTTATCATAAATATTTTTGCAGATGCCAGCTTTGCATTCAAGAGTTGTGTATTTACTGTCAAACGTGTTGGTCACATGCGATGTCCACTTTGTGTCAACTGTTAAACCAGACGAGATGCCGTTTTATTTCCTAACCGACTGAAGTTCCCCATAATTAACTAAGTTCCTTGACGAAAGGAGTGTCTTGATTTTTAAGTGCTGCTAATCTTGATCAGTAGTATTCTGAAATCATATTTATCATGTACTTTGTCATTTTCCTTCTGGGCTATTGACAAATTCAAATAAGAGTTAGTGAAATTGTGAAATGATATATTGTCTCTAAAGAGTGAGTTTTTTAGTGTTTTCCTTATTGCTCATCATTCCATCCGTTTTCCCAGTTCTTCATATGTGTGTGTGTGTGTGTGTGTGTATGTGTGATTGTGTTTCAGTTTTGAATTTATTTCAGGTTGCGGCGTTGGTTTTGCATTTTTCATTGTGGTTATTATCTTCATTGTCTTAAAAAGGTGGTTAAACAATACACATGTTTATAATAACTAATCTGAGATTTGATGTAGTTGTTAGGTTGGAGTTGTTTGTTATATATGTTCTATGATTGTTGAACTTGTAGTTTGTGAGGAGTTAGAGGCTTTAGCTATGAAACATCAACAATAAGGTCCACCGAAATTTATCACCTGAATATAGTTAACGAAGAATAATTTTTTCTCTGTCCTTTTCTCAAACGAGCAGTGTTATAACAGTCACACGTTTTGTGTAATTCAAAGTTGGCTATCTTGTGTAACTATGTTATAAAATTTTCCATTGACTGGTAACAACTATTTGTCAAATACTGATAAAAGTTCAAGCTTTTAATGAGGTTCCTGTCAGTGACAAACATAATGATGGTGCAAATTTTCAATTGTCATGCAGCAGTGTCAAGCAAGGTTGTCCAACATGTACTGGTAGCACATTGCTGCCAGCAGGATAGGCAGTTAAGCACTCAATACCAAAAGGATTGTTGTACCCCTAATAGGCTTAACTTATTTCCCCACATAAGGAGGAAGTTGGCATGGACTCAAATCTCCACCATGCAATTGCACACATTCTCAAAATTTAACCGAGGAATTGTTTACTGCAATGGTCTGTTCTAGATTCTTATTACTCAGGTCGATATATGTTTAAGCCTTACAGCCCTTGCCCTTCCTGGTCCTGACCTTTGGAATGCTTTAGTGATCTAACCATTTGATTTGCGCTTCTGTATTCTTATTCTTGTTCTCATTCAATTCACTATCTTTTCCTTTATTTATTTATTTATTTTTTAAATTAGCATCCTTGCTCATTTTCATCTAGCAGATTATTATTGTTGGTAATTATTAGTTTGTTGTCAGTCACAAACACTGTGTTTGTACATACTCTATTTTGCTTTGCAGCAGCCGCATATGCCACCGTCTTACAACCTGTTGACAGAAGTGCTTTTCTCAAGCTTCAAAATGGGAGGTCAGAACAAATATTATTTGTTCTATTTCTTTGTTTCGTTATCTCGAATTTCGCCTGACGTGGATATTGATTAAGCCATGTGACAAAATTATGTTGTTACACACATAGATGACTGAACAGGCTTCCAGTCATTGCTCAGAAATTTAATCACACGTTCTTTCTTTCCTTCTCTTCCGATAATCTCCTTGAGCTGTTATCAACTTTTCTGAGTTTCTGAGTATTAGTTATGTTTCTAGGCTTTTAGTTACCTAGGTTTTTTAATACTGCCCAAGTCACAGGTGTTGTGCATCTCGGTATGTCGTATGCTGCTAAATATTTTTAGTTTCTGGAATTGAATTTCTGCATAGGTTTCACATCTTCTTCACAAAGTAGCTGATTGTTGTACTGCTTTTGAATATTGAAGAGAGTAGGTTTTAAGTTAAACCTCTGATCCGTCATAGTTTAATGTTTGTTCTCAAATGTTTTAACATTACCACATGGTCCAATCTGGGGTCTGCGTCTGAGTCTTGCGCAGTGGGATGCGCTAGCCACTTTTTTCACTTAGTGGTGCTCTTTATTGTCTTTTATGTAGTCAAATTATGATTACACCAAAGGCTCCATTTTATATCCCTAATATGCATTATGCTGATATTGTCATCTTTCTGGAACAGTGACATTCGAGGTGTTGCTATAGATGGTGTTGAGGGCGAACCTATTAACCTCACTGAACCAGTTACAGAAGCCATTGCAGCTGCTTTTGTTGAATGGTTGCTGAATAAGAAGAAGCCTGCTGCTTCTAGACAGTTGAAAGTCTCAATAGGACATGATTCACGAATATCCGCTCAGAAGTTACAGGTCTTGGTGCTTCATATTGTGAATTAAATTGATCTTGAGGACACTGGTTCTTATCAACATTAACACGGAACTCACATTATCGTGCTAAGTGTATTCTCTCACGTTTCCTTGTCCAAATATAGTACCTTGTTTGTGTGGTGCGCCAAGTGTCATTGTATGATGGTATCAGTATCTAAAACTCAGAGTGGCCAACGATTGATGTTCATGAGTACAAAGGGTGATTAAACTAAAAGGGTTTGTATTTTCATAAATGAGATTGTTGGAAAAGATATGGTATTTAGCTCAAGTGTTTAAGAAGCCAATCATATATGTCAAAGTACAAGTTCTCTTCCAGATGATTTTGGTTCTTTTGAGATGCCTGGTTCTGAATGTTTTTATCCCATATGCTGAATGGACGATCCTACTCATTTTGAGTGCTTTTTAATTATCATGATGGTAGGGAAGCTTTCATTTTATACAAGCTTAGCATGTGTGTGCTACATCTTAGAGTCCCACCACTATATGATTGTGTACATGAATAAGCCAGTTTTTCCAATGGTTGAACTGAGCACATCAATTTCAATTTGTTAGGACTGCTAATACTACTACCAATAATAATAATAACCACAACAATAAATATTATATGGTTTCTTATGTATGTTGTGCCAATTTTTTTATTTTTTTCCGTTGTTTAGGAAAGTTTGCAAATTAATGAATGATTATCTTTTTAGCTTAGTCTTTCCATAGTTTTGAGCTATCTTCGCTGCCATGTGGGCAGTGAATGTGGCATGTTTGTGGCAAATATTATTGTGGTTTAATGGCTTCCCTGCTGATTCTTTCAGCAGCTTAAAGTGATTTCTAATTATTTCTCAGGATGCTGTATCACGAGGCTTGGCTGGTGCTGGTGTTGAAGTTATTCAGTATGGGTATGTGAAGTTACCCCTACTATGTCATTTATCAACTTTTTGTGCCAAGGAACAGAAAGAAATAATCCAATCACCTCTTCAAAGATCCCAGAAATGTGATGAAGACAAGCTACTAGTTTCCATTGTCACATCTTTTCAATATAGAGTTAATGTTATCATACACATAGAAGAATCTACTATTTATGAGAGAAAAATGGAACTTTAAATTGTATCCCATGAGAATTCTGACCTGAATGCTGAACCCTAATGATTTACCCTTATCTATTAAATGATGCCTTGCCTCCCGACCTTTTTACACACTAGATCTACAATTTTTAGTAAATCTAGTAATCTACAACACAGTACATAGAAGTACATTTCTGAGTTCAATGAATGGTAGGCACAAAACTGTATGAAGTTAGTTGGTTTGAAAAGTTATAGAAGGGCACAACACTGTATGAAGTTAGTTGGTTTGAAAAGTTATAGAATTTAGAGCTTGTACTTGGAACCCATTATCATCTCAATTTGGTGAGGCACGATCCTTTGTGTAATATATATATATATATATTATGCGCTTTCAATTTAGTGTTATTTTCCCGCTATTTTTGTCATTTATTTATGGAAAGTGATCGTTACATTTTACATTATTTTAAATGTAATAATATTTTTTTTTAACTTATTTGTCATATGATAATTATTACCAATATTAACTAATTATAAATTCACTCGAAAAATTTATAAAAGTTATACACTTATAAAAAATTATAGCAAATTTTTTTTTTCAAGGAATATATTCTAAAATTAATATTTAGTTCAATCTCATTAAGTTTTTTAATAGCTAATTGATTTTAATGGCATAGCAAATTAAATCCCTTAACATTGTATGAACAATTGCTATAATAAAAATAATTTGATTTTTCAACTAATTAATTGGTCACGATTTCTTAAATTTATAAGAAATATATTATTCAGTACATTTTTTTATGTCATTTATATAGTGATACATATATAAGTAAAATAGCAAATTATATTGTTCATATTTACTGATGATCAAATTTATAAAATGTGATATGTATATTATATATTTTATAATTACAAATATAATTTTCTTACATCTAATTTATAATATTTTATTTTCATTTGTGCATATGCACAAAATTAACTACTAGTTGATTAGAAATCTAAACAATAGGTGTAGGCTTCTTTTACTGAAGTGAGCGGACATTACATGAGGGAACCTCAATTGTTA
The DNA here is from genome assembly GCA_902706635.1 of Striga hermonthica. Taxonomy (NCBI): domain Eukaryota; kingdom Viridiplantae; phylum Streptophyta; class Magnoliopsida; order Lamiales; family Orobanchaceae; genus Striga; species Striga hermonthica. Next base: position 3,151,012 of record CACSLK010012206.1, on the reverse strand, counting down.
TTTATTATCGTGGTTTTGAGACAAAAGTTGGATAAGTAATAAGTAGTGTATTTATTATTTTCTGGTTGAATAATGGTGGAGCAGTCTTTTACGAGTTGAATATGTCCAGTTTGTGCTCAACAATCGTATGGGGAAAGATGTCCCACTTGGCCTCACATGTGGACTTGAAACACTTACTTTTTCTCCTTTGTTCATGATTCGAGTCACTACCATATTCTCTGGGGTAAAGGATAGACTGAAGGTGGTTAATTTATTGAACCTAGGCAATCCGGTATTTAGGCAAGAAAACAATTGTAAGGATAAGTGTGGAAAGTGATTCCATATGTCAAAAAGATTGCAGATGATGGCTCTCTTTGTGTTATATTCTTTCATTCTTTGGGTACCATACTTTGGATACCAACGATAACCTCTATACAACTTATTATGCTGTTATATCCATTGTGTTGTAGACTAGCATCCACACCAGCTATGTTCAATAGCACCCTCACTAAAAGTGAAGAATTTCTTTGTCCAGTCGATGGATCTATTATGATAACAGGTATGCTATATTCATCATCATCAAAGTTCTTGTGGTATCTATGTCTCCAATTCAATGTTAGATTTATGTTAATAAGTAATATCACTGAAATGGCCAAGTTTAGAAAACCTTTTCGTTGAGCAGTGGAAAGGCTCCTGCTACTTTATTTGGAGACAAGCTCAATTTTGCTTGTAGATATCTGCGTCTGAGTAATTTTGATGCATTTGTTTATTAATAGAAAGATGATTTTTCTGTGATGACAGCAAGCCATCTTCCCTACAACCGTAATGGGTTTAAGTTCTTTACTGATGCTGGTGGGCTAGGGAAAGCGGATATCAAAGACATATTGGAACGTGCAGCTGATATTTACAGAAACTTCACAGATGAGAGTCTAAAGGACTCGGCGAAAAAAGCCGCAAAATCTGTAAAAAGAGTAGATTATATGTCTGTTTATACATCTGATCTGGTGGGAGCCGTTAGGAAAGCTGCAGGGAACAAAGGTGTGCCTTTGTACCTACAAACAGAAGATCGTGCCCTTTGATTCACACTTTTTCATTACAAATAAAAGAGTGAAAGTATTTTATTTATTTTTTTTCTGTTCTTTTAACATTTTCGACCAATGCTCTTGTGATATAACCGTCATTTTGTGGAAAGTCAAATATTTTAATTCTAGTTAGTTATAAAAAATTTCAGAGAAGCCACTGGAGGGATTCCATATAGTTGTTGACGCAGGGAATGGAGCAGGAGGGTTCTTTGCTGTAAGTTCAGATTTCTCTGTTTTCCACTGAGGTTAACATAACTAGAGAACACCACCACCCACCAACCCCCCAAAAAAGAGAAAAATGAAAAATCACGAAGATGAGGCAATTTGCATGCATGCAATGAAGAACTTAGGATACTCAAATGCTACTTTTGTGATACTCAAATGTATTCAAATACATAAAAGACTTCTTCTTGGCCAGTAGTGTTTATATGCAGTCAAAATATTGATATATTGTCAATGGGATGTCCATATGCATGTCCAGAAATAGGTTTCCCTTCATTTGATGTTCTTGCCAATCTATGAGGAACACATACGAGTTGGGTCAACATCTATGCGAACATTTAGAAGAACCTTATAGCAGACAGTTACCCCAGAACATAATTTCCTTTGGACCGGATCCGTATCATTTGCTAACTGAAGATCCTATGAGTAGTTAATAACTTAAAATTTTGCTTTCAATGGCCTATCAGGGAAAGGTGCTCGAGCCTTTAGGAGCTACAACCTCTGGAAGTCAATTCCTAGAGCCGGACGGTAAGACTATTCAGAATATACACTCTTTTTCAGGAATTCATACAAAATTACCCTGACGTTTATTCGAAACATATTTAAAATTACAACTGCCTCTTGAAGTATGTATTTGATCAGGATTACCCCCTTAGTAGTTGCAATCTGTATAAAACACAAAGGAAGCATATTGTAATTCTGAAAGATACCAAGTTCTGGTTTAATCTCTTTAGACCTAAATGGTTGTGACTCTGCTTAAATCTTACTAGTCTATTTTTTATTTTAAATCTGAATTGTTTTTCCAGGTCATTTTCCCAATCATATTCCTAACCCGGAAGACAAGGAAGCCATGACAGCTATCACTCGAGCCGTGCTCGACAACAACGCAGATATGGGCATCATCTTTGATACTGATGTTGATAGGTTGAAATTTGTTGTTTTTTCTTGAGCAACCTGTACGTCATTTGATGTGGTCTCTAATAAAAGATGGTACGTATTGTTTTGGCAGATCTGCTGCTGTTGACTCTACCGGGCGTGAGTTAAACAGGAATCGTTTGATAGCTCTTATGTCTGCTATTGTCTTAGAGGAGGTCTGTTTTGACTTACTCATTCCTTCTGCACACTTATATGTTTTGCCCAAAACCTGAAATGATGTCTGTTTTGTTTTGTCCAACCAGCACCCTGGGACAACTATAGTTACAGACAGTGTGACATCTGATGGTTTGACTATATTTATTGAGAAGAAGCTGGGTAAGTTACATAGTCAGTAAATAATTATTCTTTCTGGAAATCAGCATGCTGAAGCCAAATTAATTTTATCAGGTGGAAGGCATCATAGGTTCAAAAGAGGCTACAAAAATGTGATTGATGAAGCTATTCGTTTGGTAATGCTTATTTTATAATTATTTCCCTGGTAATCTTGCTTATAAGTTGTATTATCAGAATTTATTCTTTGTTTAGCTGCCTTTTCCTTCAAATGTCATGTTAGTAGTAAAGGATCGGAGAGACAGATTTATCATAATAAAAGAAATGAGAGAACGATGACAGAAGTAGTAAACTTCCCAGGAAGATAACTTGCCCAATGGCATAGCCATTAAGATTATTTTTCTCAATGTCTAATCATAACTTCTCACTCCCTTTTCTAAGATTATTAGGTAATAGATAATAAATAAAAAGTAAGATAATAATTCTTCCATGACAAAGGTCCATGATCCCACGATTCCAGCTAATTTCATGGATCAGGCTGATTGTATTCCCGTGACGCATTTTTTCCTGCTAGCTTTCGCTTTCTGTGAGTAAACAATCCAATGTTTCTCACTCCTTAAATCTTTACAATCATTCAAATTTGGAGAAAAATGTTTGAGGTGAAAGAACATTTGGAGTTCTTAATGTGATACTGACTTGTGGCACGGAGTGTGAAAACATCATTTATTCTCAAAGCAAGTTTCTTCATGGTTAGTATCTGTAAGAAGATAAATCTACAGCACGATAAATCTATAACACAACCTAAACTTGTATGAATTGTCCTTTAGGCCTTACTCAGAAGGTGTATCATATACTAGATAAATTGATCCTATCTATCATACATGATGTGGTGGCAAAGGCTTATTAGGAACAGTTTTTGGATTCACGAACCGAGGATTTGAAATTTTGTTATGGCAAGTCAAATTGTGTCAGCACCCAGAATAACTAGGTAGATCGGCTTGAGTGGTTAGCTCGAGTATGGCTACTTCAGGGGTATTTTGACCTCGTCAAGGAGCTCGCTTAGGCGCTCTGGGCACCTGATAAGAAGACTTTGAGGTCGAGTTCCTCCATGAGCTTGGATAGATTAGGGGACCTTGGGACCCGAAGGTCGTGAGAGTAAAGGTCGTGGTTAAGAAGGTAGGTTGTGAGGTTGTCCGGACGATCTAAGGACCTAAGTGTTGTGTGGTAAGAGGAGAAAAAAATTCTTCAAGGGTGGAAAGTGTATCTTGCAAATGAGTCTGAGATTTTTGAGACGTGATAAGCTAGGAAAGTAGATACGAGTGTTTCACTTTCCTAGCGAGGACTATAATTGAGCAGCAAAACACCCTGGTTGGTATATAAGAGTGATCACGTTTTACTTTCACATAACGCATATTTACGCTTACAACATACATTTTACATATTATCACGAGCAAGTACAGACTTGAGCATCGAAGGTTTTTCTGCTGGGATCCCTCTCTGGCGTATTGTAGGTCACCGGAGCTCAAGGACGAAACACCTATCGTGTTAGTGCCGGTTTCACCCGGTTTTAAGAGAATTTGCGTATCAAATTGGCGTCGTCTATGGGAAGTTGTAGTCTTTTACCGGCTATGAAGGATTAAGTTGGTTTCTCACATTTTTTTTAGAAATTCAGAGATTATGACATGACTGGAGATAGCTCAAAGAAAAATCTAGTGAAAGATATGGAGAAGGCGTCGTATCTCGAGTTCCTTTGGGCTTAGGTCCATACTTGGTTGGTCGAAGCAATCCAGAGGTTACGCCTAATGTGACACTGCAAGGTCCGCGTACCGTCTTGACCCCAGTGTTAAATGTGTCAGAGCGACCTCCGTCGATGCAAGAGTCATTGGTCGTCTAACTGCGGATTAGGGAAGAAGATTAGGAGATTTAAAGAGATGTGCGGGAAGTTGAAAGCAACATCTAGAGGGCCCAGGGGTCAACTGACTTCAGTAGTGAGTTGAAAGATGAGTATGAACAAAATCCCCGAGGACAAGAGGTCCCAGGGGATCAAGTTCCTAGCGAACTGGACAAAATTGTGGTCGAGGCAGTAGCCCGAGCTGGGGCACCCGGCGAGGCAAATCCGACGACGCAAATCCGGTCTCCATAGCCATAGAATCAGAGAAGAGTGAAGGAGGTAGAGGTGAGGTCCTTCGCCTACTACCTTGTGTACACCAGCAAGGATCCTTGCTACCATGGAGAGGTTGGCTGCCTAGCTGCGCGAGCTACAGGCCTGAGCGGAGGGCAGGATAACACCTGAAATTCACGGCTCCGTTTTTCGAGGAAGTTCTGGAGGCCAATCATCCAAATAACTTTGCAAGTTGAGCTTATCTTATGATGGTTTTACTGACTATACCTCAGATCTTCCAAAGACATAGCAGTTTTTCATTGGTACAACAACGCGGTTTGGTTTGTTGCAGAGGTTTTCTTACCACATTGAAGTGGTCAGCACAAGACGATATACAAGTGGAGCTTTAAGTTCACCATCGCTTCTAGAGTGTGATGAAGCACTAGAAGACCTTGGCTCTGATCAACATGCAACTGAAGGAGGAGAGACTCCAAGAGTACGTAGCTCGCTATACTATGGAGTGCATGGAGGTCCTTCAGCGTCTGAAGAGATCAGACGATATGCAGGTGGAGCTTTAAGTTCACTATCGTTTCTCGAGTGTGATGAAGCACGAGAAGACCTTGGCTCTGCAACTGAAGGAGGGGAGACTCCAAGAGTACGTAGCTCGTTATACTATGGAGTGCATGGAGGTCCCTTCAGCGTCTGAAGAGATCAGGGCAGGAGGTCTAACAAGAGGTCTCTGACTAGGAGCATGTCAAAATTGCTAGCAAAGAGGTAACGAGGTCTTCTGATAAGCTGTTGGCCCGGTGCGTGAAGTACATTAACATGGAGGTGACGTAAGATGATTTTTGCAAATCGAAAAATCTAAGGTCAGTCGAATTGAGGAGAAGCCACGCTCGTACGACAAGAGGTCTTCAAACAGAGACTTTAGGACGGAGGAACACAATAAGATGTTGTACAAGTATGAGTAGTATGCGCCCTTGCGCCCTTGATTGCCCTTTAGAAATAAGTTTTCAAGGTCCCTGAGAAGCGCAGGGACATGGGCATATTCGCCCAACCTACCCCCATTCCCAAGAAGCGAGGATATGTGCCCTCTCGAGATGATCCCTACTGTAGGTACAATAGGGACTATGGTCATTGTACCAACAGTTGCAGGAAGCTAAAAGATGAGATTGAGAGGCTGATTTGAGCACGGCATCTCACAAGGAGTTCATGGGGTGAGATAAGGAAAAGAGAGATGATCGTAAGGTCACAGAGAAAAGGAGGCGACTGAGGAAAGATCACCCAAGAGGGGTGGAGCGACTAAAGAGAGATCGCCCAAAGGGTGGATCGTGTGATCCAAATGATCGCTGGAGGTCCCACCGACTGGAACTCCCTTAATGCGAGGAAGAGGACCTATCATGGCAAAGAGGTCGCTGAGGTTCAGGAGAGCAATCCAAGGTCGTGTTGAAGTGACGCCTTGGTTATCACGACCTAGGTAGACAACTATGATGTGTAACGGGTGCTCATCGACAGTAGGAGCTCGGTTGCCATCATTTTTCTCCAATGTTTGAGGCAGATGGACCTGGATATCAAAGTCGAACCCATGAACATGGACTTTGCGGGTTCAACGACAATGAGGCTACATCAATTGGTGAGGTGTGCGGTAGCGTTGGGACAACCACCCCAGGTCAAGATGGTTCGCTTTTTGGTGGTGGACACCAGCTCGGCGTATAACATCGTTCTTGGGCGCCCCAGTCTTAACACGTTTCAAGATGCAGTATCAACATGTTGCATAAAGGTAAAGTTCCCAGTTGGGAACAGGGTCGGCGAGGTGGCAGACCGGCAGGCTAGGTCGTGCTACCAGGTGATTCTCAACTCTTAAGAGCAGAAGCGCAAAGGAGGAAGAGAATTCGGGAAGCAGACTGGCCGGAGAGTTCTAGTAAAGAGGAGATCTGAGAAGCTCAAAATATCATGGCAGGACGATCTCATGGAGATTAACCTTATAGAAGGAGAGGTTGGGAAGGTGACTAAGGTTGGAAGTCATCTCCCAGAGGACATTTAGGGTGCCCTTATCGCCTTGCTGAGGGAGTATGCTTACATTTTTGCTTTTTTTCAACATAAAACCTCACGAGGATAAGACCAGAGGTGGCTAAGTGGCTAAGCATAGGCTGAACATTGACCCGAATGTGAAGTCGAAGAGGAGGCACATCGGTGCAGAGCTCGACCTGGTGATCGAGGGTGAGGTTTGGAAGTTGTTGAAGGCAAGTCATATCCGACCTATATAGTTCTCAGAGTAATTGTCCTTCGTGATGGACCAAAAAGGCGAGGGAAAGTGGCAATGTGCATAAACTTTAGATACCTCAACAATGCGTGTCCAAAGGACCACTACCCTCTGCTCTGCCAAGGAAAGACCACCTCGTGGACTCAACGGCGGGATGCGAGTGCTAAGCATGATGGAAGCTTCTCAAGAATACCACCAGACAATCTGGCGGTTGAAGTCCAGAAGAGGGTCAGCTTTGTGACGTCCAAAGGCACCTAGTGTGGTGATGTCTTTTGGACTCAAGTATGCGAGAACGACTTACCAGAGGCTGTCTGTCTTGGTAGACAGACAATATGTTCAAGGACGAAGAACACGAAGGACGTTTACGAGGACGGCATGCTCGTGAAGAGCTAGAAGGCTGAGTCACGTTAACGAGCGGTTTGTGATGTCCAAAGGCACCTATTGTTATGTGGTGATGCCTTTTGGACTCAAGAATGCGAGGGCGACGTACCAGAGGCCGGTAGACATTATGTTCAAGGACCAAGTCGAGAAGAACATGAAGGTCGTCTACGAGAACGGCATGCTCGTGAAGAGCTAGAAGGCTGAGACACGTTAACGACTAGAGGGAAATTTTTGATATGTTGCGGAGCCACGGTATAAAGCTTAACCTAACGAAGTGCAAATTTGGGGTCGGATACAGAGAAGAAGAGCATTGAGGTCAACCCAGAGAGAAGGTGAAAGCTTTGCTCGAGATGCAGGCATCAAAAGTTTGTGATGTCCAAAGGCACCTATCGTTATGTGGTGATGCCTTTTGGACTCAAGAATGCGAGGGCGACATAGCAGAGGCTGGTAGACATTATGTTCAAGGACCAAGTCGAGAAGAACATGAAGGTCGTCTACGAGAACGACATGCTCGTGAAGAGCTAGAAGGCTGAGACACGTTAACGACTAGAGGGAAATTTTTTGATATGTTGCGGAGCCACGGTATAAAGCTTAACCTAACGAAGTGCAAATTTGGGGTCGGATACAGAGAAGAGAAGAGCATTGAGGTCAACCCAGAGAGAAGGTGAAAGCTTTGCTCGAGATGCAGGCATCAAAAGTTTAAAGGAGGTTCAGGTCCTCGCAAGTCACTTGTCCGGGTTGAGCAGGCATTGCCCAGTCCGCTCTCAGTGTGCTATTCCCTTCCCTTAGTTAGCGAGCCACCAACCATAAAGAGAGCTAGTTTTGATTTGTTGTGGATTGGATGATGGAAAACCAGCAAGCTACGACTTGAAAGCTTACCGCTCCAACTTCCATAGTAAGGTGCCTGAAGGTAGGTCGACCAACGGGAGAGGATCGAAGTAATTGAGCTGTTAAGCGGAGGTCGTCAGATTAAAGGTCGTGGTTACGACATGGTTAGAGCCCGAGGCAGGTAGGTTGTGAGGTCGTTCGGACGATCTAAGGACTTAAGTGTTGTATGGTAAGAGGAGACAGAATCCTTCAAGGATGGAAAGTGTATTTTGTAGGGAGTCTGAGATTTTAGAGAGGAGTGATGGAGCATAAGAACTCTGTTATGTCTTGTGGGTCCAACAATATCCAAAAATAATATTCATGGCCACTTTCCTGGAGCCATTTTCTATGGTTATGTTCTTAATCGTGGGCTATGGAAAATAGCGTCGGGCATTTCTGGCCGCTATTCGACGCTATAGCGCCGCTATGGCCGCGCTATAGCGCCGCTATGGCATAGTAGCGCCAAATAGCGCCGCTATAGCGCCAAATAGCGCGAATAGCGCGAATAGCGGCAAAAACAGCAATAGCTTGGCGTTAGCTGATCTGAGCGCCGCTATAGCGCGCTATTTAAAACCATGGTTCTTAAAGATAGATTATTACTTTCCTACTATCCTAAAAATTTTAATATTGATTGTGGAATTCTTACAGAACTCTGTTGGTGAGGAATCATATTTAGCCATTGAAACCAGCGGCCACGGAGCTTTGAAGGAAAACCATTGGCTTGATGATGGCGCATATCTGATGGTATGGCCTTAAATTTTCAACCTTGCCTATAAATGTTAATTTTTGCCTATGGCTAAAGGTCATGATTAATCTCCTCGAGTCAATTGTTTTTTTTACTTCTGGTACCATAACCTTTGGGTCTTTAAAAAAAAAATTATCTTATATTCTTCGCTTATAGAGTTAACATTACTCATAGGTCAAGCTTTTAAACAAACTGGCATCAGCTAAAGCTTCTGGGGTTGGTCAAGGCAGCAAGGTTCTGACTGATATGGTGGATGGTCTAGAGGAACCAGGTTTTGCTGTTGAACTAAGGCTTAAAATAGACCAAAATCACGCAGATCTTAAAGGAGGGTAAAATTATCTATGCTCTGCTTTGTAATAACAGTTCTGGTTGTTCGTTGAGGTCTGGTTTCATTTTGTTTTTCCAATTATTTTTTTCTTTTTCAGATATTTCCGCGATTATGGAGAAGCTGTGCTGCAGTATTTGACCAACATCGTGGATTCAGATCCAAAACTTGCAAAAGCGCCTGTTAACTACGAAGGAGTAAGTTGTAGTTGGTTAGATAAACTCTCATTTTGGAAGTTGTTTTCTATGACAATAGTTACTCATGATGTTTAACCTTATTGCTAGCTTTCATAATCACAATGTACAAATCCCTAGCGATGTATGTTTCTCTTTTACAAAGTGCACCCTCGAGGAGTATTTGTTTTGTACTAGCTAATGGGGTTCGATAACCATTTAAGGCCAATTCAAGTGAAAACTGATCTTTTATTTTATTTTATTTTATTTATTTTATTTTTTGGGGTGAACATCAGGAGTATTTTTGTAACTACCCCTTTCTATAATTCAAGTGAACATATTTGATTACGATTTGTTTATATAATCACATCATTGATTAGAATAGAAGTCATCGGATTGAGCCGAGTAACTGATGGGTTAAACCTCAAGAATATTTCACTGGGAAACATGTTTGTCTTCATATTGGTGATATATATATA
>CACSLK010012206.1:3125349-3136192 GCA_902706635.1 Striga hermonthica | reverse complement strand
AAAAAAAAAAAAAAAAAAAAAAAAAAAACCAAACATACAAAACAACACAAACTAAGCTAAGCAAAAGAAACACCAATAACCGTCCCCAAAAGACAAGCCAAGCCCAACACGAAGCACCGGCAGAACCCAGGTCGACCACCCAATGAACTATCCCGACCGGCTCCCGAAACTGTCAACGCCTAGCTAAAGCCGACATTCTAGCACTGCCAAAACGGGCCATGGCCCGCGGGCTAGCCCATCCGCCCGCCTAAATGGACGGGCTTGGGCCTTTGCTTGGCCAGCCCGTTCAATCGCGGGCCTATTTGGACCGTCCCGTTTGGCCCGAGGGCTGGACCGCGGGCCAACCCGTTTTTTTTCTTTTTTTTTTTATGACAAGTATTGTATATTTGTATTTTTTTTTTATTTGAATTTAATTGTATAATATAAATATGAAATAAAATGTAATTTTTTTTTTATGACAAGTATTGTATCCTTTTTTTTTCTTGAATTTAATTGTATAATATAAATATGAAATAAAAATGTAAAGACGTGAAGAATTTGAGCAAGGTGGAGATTTGATGGAGCTGACAAAACATTGGTCGTGCACTTTAATTGTCCTAATCCAATCACTTTCCTTAATATAGCATAATAGCAACAACAATTATTAAAAATAGCCAATTATTAAAGGATAAAAGTTTTTAATTTCATTTTCATTTTACCACAATTCAATCACAATATATGGTCACCATCGAGATCAAAATGTCGTACAAGTAATTTCTATTCAATTCCCACTGTTTTTTTTTCCTTTTATAGTTTGAATTTAAAAACCAAAATTGCATTATAAATTGCAAAAAAATAATAATACCAATAAAAAAAAGTAAGTAAAAAAAAAAAAACCGCGGGCGGGCCGATTTGGCCCGCGGGCTAATGCGGGCGGGCTACGGGCCATGGATTTCCCAGCCCGTAGAAATACGGGCCATTTTGGCCCGCCCCGTTTGAACCGCGGGCCGGACCGGGCTGGCCCGTCTGACAGTGCTAGCCGACACCATAGACCCCGACCCACTCCAAGAAGAGGAAGCCCGATCCACAGCCAGAGGAGCAGTAACTCGCACCCCTTCACACCACCACTTCTCCGGACCCGAGCAACACCACTTGCCAAAGTTCGGCATCGCCGACCTCCCATCCACCGCCTACAAGGGAGCATGGGAATAGGGGTCATAAATGCCACTCCTCATCCCCTTCTGACCCACCAAGGACATCACGAGCGACTAGGGCCACACTCAAGCCCCAACCCCGCACCATCATCGACACCACCTCGAGACCAGGAAGGCCAAAAAACCGCTACTTCGATCGACAACCAGAGATTGGCGACACCCGAACCTCCGGCAGCCGTCATCCTCCTCCGGCGCAAGATGAGGGGGGCCGCACGAAACTAGGCAAAAGTTGTGCGGCTATGGGTCATCCGTAGGCAAAGGGCGGCCCGACTGCCTGCCGGAGAAGACATACGAGAAAAATTGACGGCGACTGGAGCGAATTAGAGAGGGGAAAGGAGAGAAATTATGGCATGATTGATATGATGGAATGAAATTTCGTAAGAATGAAATGAATTGAAGAATGAAATGATTATGGGAATTGAATGAAACAAGTTTTGTCATTGGTATGCAGAAGGAATAAGACCTGAATGGAATGACATTATCATTTTTTTTATAAAAATAAATAAAAGATTTTTAAAAAAAATTATATTTTAATAAATTATATATAAATGCTTTTGTTAATAATATATAAAAATTAAATAAAATATTTTTAAAAATATATAAAAATAAAATAATATATTTTTTAATAATATAAAAAAATAATATATTTTTAAAAATATATAAAAATAAAATAATATATTTTTAAATAATATATAAACAATAATATATTATTAAAATTAATATACTTTTAATATATAAAAAATAATACATTTTTAATAATATATAAAAATGAAAAGTAATATATTTTTAATAATATATATTTTTTTATTAAACAATCAATTTTTTTATTTGAATTTATTTTATAAAATAATATATTTTTAATAATATATAAAAATAAAAAGTAACATTTTTTAATAATATCTATTTTAAAATTTTATAATAATATATATTAAAAGTAATATATTTTTAATAATATATAAAATTAAAATAATATATTTTCAAATTATATATAAATGCTTTTTTTAGTTTTATTTTTATATAAGTAAAGTATGTTATCAATTTTTTTATTCGAATTTTATTTTTTAAAATAATTTTATTTAATATATTTTAATCATGATTTATAATATATATTATATTTTTTTTTATTATTATTTATTAATTTTATTTTTTGAAAATTTGATTCTTACATACATGGGAATGAAAAAACTTTCTATGAACTATGGAATGGCTAATCCCATGGAGATGGGTTTTGTCATTCCCATTGGAATGATTATTCCTTTCCAAAAAACATACCAATCATGGGATAAGAAATGAGTAAGGGAATGAACATTCCATTCTCATGTCATTCACTCATATCAATCATGCCATTAGAGTTTCTAAGTTACAATTGAGTTTTCACCAACTATCTTCAATCCATAGTTACCTTAATATCCATAGTTACCTTAATACTTTCTTTTTTGGTCCATTTTTTTTTCTATTACATTTCTTCACTAAATCAATTATATTAATTTATTTCTCAATTTTTCTTCAATATTCCTATTTTGCTCATTTCAAAGATGAAATAATATGATATTATTGTTTTAAAAATGATATTTATTTAAAATCTAATTGGTATGTTGTTGGTCTAATAAAAATAAATAATTATTTATCCAAATTCTTAGATTACATATAAAGTCAAAAACTTATGAAACTAAAACTGATATGACACTTGATCTATTAGGCATTTAATTAAGTAAAAGAAATAATATCTTTTACTTAATATTCAACTAACACATTCTACATTGGGTAATAGTAAATAATATTGAGTAAATAACATTGATATTCTTACATGATATCAGTAAAACAATTAATATAAGTTTATATTTTCATTTAATATACGGGTGTTTTACTATTATGATTAAAAAAATAATTTGACAATTATATTAAAACACAAAGTGATGTTTTCTATAAATTTAAATTATTTTAGTTTTTAAGAACATTGTTAAAATAAAATTTTTAATTTTTTTACATATACTTCTCAATTCATATCAGTATTGAACTAGTAAAAATCACCAATTAAATGTTCTTCAATCACATAATTTTTAGATAGCTATGTTAATTTTAAATAAAGAGATTTAACAGAATCATAATTGATTTAAAAAAAAAAAAAAAAAAAAAAAAATCTATAAACATTTAGTACCAGATACACACACAGCCATATAGCATATCACTCCACGCTACATATACTCCGCTTTGAATTTCGACCCACTCAATTTTCTTGGGGTCATTCAAAAGGCAAATGAAAAATGATCAGCGGATTGAACTGCAGGGATGGTGTTGAGAATATTTTTTGAACTTTTCAACATGTAATTTATCCACTACAAGGAACATAATTTAACTAACCGAAAATAAAGCCGCGACCTACATAGGTCATGATGATCGAAGATCAACTGTAATTTCATGCAATTCTAAGCTCTCATATCTTGAGATGTTTCAAATCTTCAATCTCCTTGGACTCCTGCAGCTTGTCCTTCACTGCAATCCTAGTCTTGTCAGCAGCTACTCTCAAGCTGACTGGTGGACCACAAACCTTAGCAACTGGCTCGGCTGGAACAGTGATAGTTTCAGACGAAGGCAGCCCGACTTGACCTGCTGGAACTTCAGAATTTGGCACTGCAGAAACTAACAGTAACTTCAAATCAGAGGAGCTCCTCAACTCTAACCAAACGGTTGAGAGAATATCTATGACGTTGAACCCGACTAGAAGTAATTAATCATATCCCAAAATAGAAAATACACGTCAGTGCTTGTAATAGCTATGAATTCAATCCTATGAATGCAATTTGTCTTGTATAAAAGAATGTACCAATGTGGTGTGTTAATAATTTTAAAAAATAACCAGGTTCTTCAGTAATTAAGCCTCAAAGTTCTGTTTGAATTGAAGTTTATTTGAAATCTACAAGTCTTGAAATAATTTAATCAACTGTTATTTTATAATATAAGGATCGAATGTGTGCAGTGTGAGATGTGCATAGAGTTAATATGAAATGTGTAGTGTGTGAGAGATTTCAAATCTGTTGATCCATTTTTTTTTCTAGCCTAACCATATCTCAGTGCATTTGTACAAGGATTTTAATATGAAATGTGTAGTGTGTGAGGGATTTGAAATCTACTGATCCAATTTCTTCTAGCAAACATGTCTCATTGGTATAAGGATTTCAAAACCTCTCACCAAATCCCTCGATAAATACACCCCACCGGTAGTATTTGTAATGTTCCATCACAACAAAGGAAGCTTGGAAAATGGTGCGCCAGACAGTGTACCTGGAGCAGCTCTAGCAAATGGATGCCCTTCTGCCTTAGCTGTCAGCAACCTCGGTGCCTGCCGATCGTCTGCTTTAACAACCGGGTGCACCATGGGTAGATCCTTGCAAACTGGAGCAGCATATACAGGGACAGCCTGTCTTATGGAGACAGGTGGTGCAACCCCAATGGCCGGAGGCCTCATCGCTGGTGGTGGGGCCGAGAAAACAGGAACCATGTTCCGTATAGTCACAAGCGGGGCAACTCTGCCATGCGGCTTACTGTGCCTTACAGGAATGTACGGTGGTGCACTTGCTGCAGGGAATTTCTGGCCAGCCCAAAGCTTAAAGTTGTCAGCCGACGACAAGCAGCTCTCGTTCGTGGGTGTCGTGATTACAGGCTGGGTTTGGGTTGTGTTCACATTCTTTTGGAATGTAGGGCTGTTTTTGCTTGTTGCTGGCGAAGCAGGCCTGCTGCTGCAGTTGGCCATCTTGGGGCAGATTAAGGGAAGTATTTTCGAGGTTGGGGAGGAATGGTGTGTGCTCGATGGCCTTGGGCTTACAGTCGGGAATTTTATCGGGAAGGGGAGTCTTGCCAGCCTGGCCTTTATTAGGTACTTTTGAAGGGCCCGGGCTACCGTCACGTGCTCCTGTTCGTCCTTGTGGGTCTTCTCAAATGGGGTCTCTGACTGCTGCGCCACTGGATAAGACAAGAAAAAAAAAAAAAAAAAAAAAATGATGCCAAGCTCTACGTACTCTCAGTGGTCCATATCAATTAATTCTCAAGTAGGACTAAGTTGAGCCTCAAGTCCTACGTTAATTTTGTTCCCTCTTATCTTTCTTCTCTCAATGTTAAAGCCCATTTCCGCTTTCACTTTTCAGTGTCAATAAAACTTTTAATATCACGGTGCTTGAAAAATCCATTCCATTGGTTGTTAAATTCACATCCATAGGGGAAACAAAGATCACTATACCGATGCCATCCTACAGGCTACACAATATAAGGATGCAATGCACATCTATTTTATGTCAAAATAACAGGGATCCTCACATACATGATTTGAGAGATAACCAAGCCACCATGGCCGCATTCTTCTCTGCTTGCTTCTTGCTCTTAGCTGGATCGCCAGTGAATAGAACACCCACCAACTCCACCGTACAGGTGAAAACGGGAAGGTGGCCTCGACCAGATCTGAAAGTTGTATAAGAAGGCATGCATCCCCCCACTCTTTGTGAGACCTCTTGCAAGAGATTCTTATACACGCCTGTTTCATCCTGCAATGTGGTTTCAGCAACAGCATTAGCGGGATAAACCGAAATGAGAAAGATGAAACCCCAGACACATGATGAGAGAAAAGTACGAAGCAGCATGGCCTTTTGGCCCACAAAGTTCACTTTGCAGTCCATAACTTAGTTACAAATATATTTAGAAGATGAGTCATTGAAGTCCAGAACATGGGTGAATATTTACACGTGCAAACGGACATGCCACTCCATTTATACAACTGCTAAATATTTATCGTCCATCAATGCCTAACCTCTATTTACTTCATAGCCAATGTC
Organism: Striga hermonthica; assembly: GCA_902706635.1. Classification (NCBI taxonomy): domain Eukaryota; kingdom Viridiplantae; phylum Streptophyta; class Magnoliopsida; order Lamiales; family Orobanchaceae; genus Striga; species Striga hermonthica. The sequence goes on along the minus strand of CACSLK010012206.1, from coordinate 3,130,176 downwards.
AAATAGGCGCATAAAAAAATAATAAAGAAATAAATGAGAATAATTATTCGCATAAATTAACCTATACCAATCCACATTCTTTTAGTAATGATGAACTTCATGAGTTCAGGGGTAGAAATGAGGATTGGTAATCCATCTTGTGTACAAATAAATTTAATTATCTCTTTCAAGATCCTTGGAGTGAGTTTAAGATAATTTTGTCACTGATTAAACATGGATTTAATGTTGCTGAGCATGCATCATTCCTGTGCAGCATAACACTGTGTCATATAACTTAATTGCAAAATAAATCATTCTAATAACTAATTTTAAGATTTTTTTCCCAAACTGAAAAAGAGCTGAAGGAATATTCTCTCTTATCACAGACTAGATTCTTGCACTAGTGCTGACCTAAATTTGGCAGGCCAAGTATCAATACAAGCTTTCTAAATAGATCAGCAAGATGTAAAACTTAAGAATTGGTATGGATACAAATGTATCTAATCATTTTAACCTCGGCTTGATTTGTAATAAACCTTACTTTTCTGTATAAACAATCTAAAGTGGGACGTCCACATTTTCTTTCCCATGATTCTGCCTTGATCATCATTTGATGCTCACAAAACCAGCACGTGACAGCTACACAGCTGAACTCCAATGTTTTGAATTAAAGATTGCCAGAACAGTCTCACAATATGTGAAAAAGAAATTGAGAATCGCGCACGTCCTATCTCATTCAAAGTTTTGAGATGCATCATAAGAAATTTTGGATTTAATTGAACTCAATAACGTCAATCTTATTAAGGAAGCAGGCTCAAAATCATTTTTTTATTAAAAAAAAATTGCGCAAAGGGTAAGTTTTAGTATATACTTTTTATTTCTTATCAAAAGCTGGAGAAAAGAATCGATCCACTTGATTCTACCAGTACTTGTAATGGCCGCATAGCGTCATCCAGACCACTCCATGGAGTGCCGTGCAAATCAAGAAAAACTTTTAAGCGACAGGCGGGATATGAAGCATAAAAAGTCATGTGCTGGCCACTAAAAAACAAACAACACACTAATAGAATTTAATCTACACCAAACAACAGATAAACACTCTTCAATTTGTTTTCTGTCAGTCGGAAACAAATCATAAGCCCGCAACTGTCACCTATGTTAAATAAAAGTAGCCAAAATGCTTAAAATGCTACAGAATGGACAGTTTGAACGTTTAGGAAAAGGCTTGATGATTATTAAGATGATAAATTTACATTAAGAATCACTATATCATACACTAAAATGCACTCACCCTCCAACAAATGCATTAGACTTCTATATCATGTTGCTAATACAAAATCTAGCACAACGCATGTTTCCGTTAAGATAAATTAACAATAGGAGAAAAGATGAAAGAAATGAAAAAAAAAAAAAAGAACAAAAGACTATAATGGTACCATAATGATAGTCAACACACAAAAATGCACAAGGATGAAAGCAAATAAATAAAAGAGCTGAACACAACAAAGATTTCCACATATGATGTCAAATTATGATACCACTACATACTAATAGAGGGGAATCGTGAACACTCACAGAACCCATCAAACAGATAACCAAGTCATCCTAAACCAACAAAACCGAAGTGACAATCACTATCCACACTTACTGTCACTTTTTCATCAGGTCCACAAAACAACCTTAGCTAAAATTTTATGAACAGAGGTCCATTCCATAGCTCATAATAAAAGTACATGGCCACTACCCAGTTATGTGTACCCTTATATCTCCATCTTTTATTCTCTTTTCTGAATCTCGACAAAACCAGCAAAGTAAGTCCACTAAAATAAATCACAGCAGCTAGAGAAATTAGCATAACAAAATCAACACAAGAAAAATAAGAAAACATTAACAAACAACGCATTTGTCCTTTAGAAAATCATCGCATTCGCATAAGAAAATAAAAAAATAAAAACAGAACACAGACTTACGAGAATTCTAGCGGCGAGGGAGCTGGTAGGTCCACCGCTGGATATGGCATTGAGTGCCACCTCAGCCGCAGAGTGTTCCGCCTGGCGGAGGGTAGAGCAGTAGCTAGGGCTCTCGTATGTCTCGCCATTAAAGTTAACGGAGGCCTTGAACCGTGGCGCGTGATCGGGGCCTTCCCTGATGCAAGTGTACGACGGCAGATTGAAGCAGCTACGCTGCGCCAGCTCCTGAAGCTGGTTCTTATACATCTTCACATCAACCCCAAAATCAAAAAGAAAAAAGAAAAAGAGCACCTCAAATTTTCACGGTCGTCCTCTATCGAATGCACCAGATCACCGGCTCAAAGTAGCCTCCAATCGACAGATCGGGGAACATAATTCTCAGCTGCTGTACGGTTCTTGGTTAGGGTTTTAGCTTTGGTGGCTTTTCTTGGAGTGAGATTTTTGGGTGAGCTTACTGGAGAGAGAAAATTAAGCTGTAGAGAGAGAGAGGCACAGGATGGAATTATGAAAGACTTTTTGCAATTTTTTGCTGTGCAGTCAAAATAGCTTGGCATTATAAATGACGGAGATGTAATTGGTGTGCATATTAACATGTGTCCACCGTGGGTAGGTGATTATTATTGAAGATTAGTCTACTATGAAAAGTGAAACAAAAATCAAGTCAACTACATTTTAATTCAAATTAGTATTTGGATCTTGTGCAGCACATATATAAAACACGTTTTTGTTTCTATTTATTAATTAAACACGTACTTCTATCATATTAAAATTATAACTTTTTCTTAAGTTATATTTTTATCATTCAAAATTAATTGAGATTTAAATTTATATTTTAACCATACAACGTTTACATTAGTAATATGAATAAAATAATTTATATATATATGGCATATATTAAGAAAATTAACATAAATAAAAAAAAATATTAGTGTTTTTATGTTTTTTAGAAAAAAAAAATGTGTCTATCATGTTTTTCTTCCAACAATGCAACCAAATATAGCGGTTACAGCTTTAAATGTGGCAATCAACTTTAAGTTACAACATTAGTCATTACACATTTGAATATTTTACTACCAAATTTAGAATTAATTATAATTGATCCAAAAAATAATAAAAATATATATATTAAGGTGTAACATCCAAAAAATAAATAATAAAAATATATATATTAAAGTGTAACGGTTTTATCAGATTAGTGAGTAACTAATTAAACAAATGTAACTCCTTTTGGAGAAAAATGAAAATAAGTTTTATTAAATGTTTTATTAAATGCATCAGTTAGTAATTATATATATATATAGATAATTTTTTTATTCATATTATTTTAATATTACAAATATAATTTAATTAGATAACAAAATATAATACTATAATTTAATTAGATAATAAAATATTATACTAAAACAATATTTATATAAAGATTAAATTATTTACTATAAATTAGATAATAAAATATAATACTAAAACAATATTTATATAAAGATTAAATTATTTGCTAAAATATATATCAATATTCTCTAAAGTACGTGTTTAAGGTCAAGAATTTACCTAAAATGGTAATTAAAATCTCACTTAAATATTTCAAACTTACTAAATTTAGAAATTTCTAAAATAATTTAAATTTTGAAATTTTAAATGAAGATAAGTATATATTTTATTTCCTTCTTTATAGATGTTAGTTAAAAATTAGTTAAAAAATATTTTTTTTTTTTTTTATTCCATGTGGATCTTTTGGGAATATAGATTTTATTTTTTTTCCTTATTGAGGATGATGTTTTAAAGTTGATTCAATATCCATTTTTATAAATAAAAACAAAAAAAAACAAAAGATTCACGGTATTATATAGTGTTTCAAATTTGATTTCAATACCATCAATTCCAAATTTTCAAACACGTAACTTGCTACTCCTTTAATCAGAGGTGAAGTTAAAGATAAGCGGAAGTGGAGGATGGATAAATCAGGTATGTTCACTGTGAAGTCTGCATACAAAGTGTGTCTAAAGCTAAAAAAAGGTAATATAAATCATCCTGAATCCAGTGCATCCTCCTCCTCCTTCTCTCGCATGTGGAAAAAAACTTGGTCTCTAAAAATAAAACCAAAAATAAAAAATTTCATTTGGAGATGTTGGTACAAATTTCTGAGCACCTCTGATAAGATTAAGAATAGAGTGGGAGCAGTTGACCCCATTTGTTGCATTTGTGGGGATTCTGAGGAAACATTAGAACATATCTTCTTCCATTGCACTCGAGCAGTAACAGTTTGGAAGCTTGTGGGGTTAGAATGGAATGGTGTGAAAAATCCCTCTCTCTTTCAATGAATGGTGGCAGGAAATTTGTTTGTCGAAATCCGTAACCTATGATCGTATTAGTCTCTCTACGTATATATTATGGTGGCTATGGAAAACGCGTAATTGTTGGGTGTTTAACAAAAGCTGGAAAAGTGAGATTGAAATAGCTAGAGGAGCTTGTAGTGAATGGATGGAGTTCGAGCAATTAAACTCCATTAATTGTTAATCCCTCTGTTTTGCTGCAGTTTGTTGGGTGGATTTCTCGGATGGTTGTGTTCTTTCTCTTGTCTCCCCTGTAGGCTGCCTTTGCGACAGCAGTGCAGTTTTTTGGGTGAACGGGTCCGAGTTTTTGGGAGTGTTTGGTCTTTCATGCTGCTTCCCTGCTTCTTTGGAGGATGTAGTGTTTGCTTCAGTAGCTCGCTTAGCTGTTGTTTGTTCAGTTTATTTGCCCTTGTGTTTAGTTAGTTTTTTGTTTCCTTGGGATTTGTTGGCCCTTTTCTACTTGCTTCATGTATTTTCATGAGTAAGGGTAGCTTGTACATATGTTGTATCTGGTACATTGTAAGCTTTTTTTTTTTTTTTTTTTTTTT
>CACSLK010012206.1:3093789-3106786 GCA_902706635.1 Striga hermonthica | reverse complement strand
AAGAGTGGGTATTTAGTCTTAAGCCCCATTACTTCGTATATCTTTGTTTGCTTTTTTGTGAAAAAATGATATTGTGCTTGCGTTGATTGGAGGAAAAGATTGAATCTTTAGATCGAGAATGCTTGACTAAGTGTGCTTAGGAGTTGAATGCTTGCTCGTCTTGTGCTAGAGTTTGGTTTAGCTTCCTAGGGTTTTAGCTAGCATGGCAATGTTCGGTTATTTGCGTGTGTTTGAGCATAGAGACTCCGGCAAACCAAAATCGCTCTTTCCCCCTTGATTTCTCTCATCGTTTTGCGTGCTTAGTTAATTGCTTTCAATGCTCTCAATTTCGTAGATTAGTTTAGCTTAAATCGAACCCCTCAATTCAAGCGAATAGCATGTTTAGGACGTTTTCGGTTCTGTGACTTTGACGACTAGGTAGTGAACGAAGCTCTGAAGAGCCTTCCTTTGAGAATGACCCGAGTCGGGTACCTCGGTTACCACATGCCCAAAAATACTACAAACACTCTTTAGCCAGAGTGATATCATCTGATACCGTTCCTCGAAAGATTTCCGGAATGTTTTTCTTTATGATCATAAGACTTAGGCGATTAGACCTTTCCCATTTCTCAAAGCACGATTTTTCCTCAGTAGTGTTGTTCTCCGTAAGAGAAGCAGGTTGGTCTATCCTTAATGCCAAGTCTAGATCCATACAGCCCGAATGAATCAAAATTGATTCTTTCCAATTCATAAAATTGTCCCCAGATAAAGTAGGGACTGGATAGTTGGTAGACACCATAGATGAAGAACCTGATGAGAATAACAAACAGAGATACTCACATTATTATCCATAATTAATCATTTAAATCAAATATGGTTTAAACTCATATCAAGATACCAAGCACAACATTAATATTAAATCTTTGGATAGTGATATTAACTGTAAGCGGTACTCTTGTTGTAATAATCAAATCTTGACAATAAATTCTGTCAAACAATAAAACTATCTTTGGATAGAATTATTGTTCACATGAAAACCTTATAATTGTCACATATTTATTATCACATGTATATTTGCAATTCGGCCATGTGTCGGTTCACCTTTGGGTTAATCAAAACACGCATGAATTACAAAAAATACAACAGTCTTTAGTATTTAAATGAATTAATCTACGCAAAAGAGGTCACTTTGGCAACATTTTGTTTCAATTAATCTATTTGAATTAAACATGAAGTGCCGAACATTTAACTCAATATCGTCGATCGAACTGTACATTGGGTCCAAAATAAATAGACCCGAAATGAATACACATAATATATATTAAGCGCATGCTTAATACAACAAATAATTGGTGTCTAAGCATTGTTACGCAATAATATATCAAACAATGCAAAAGTCTGAAGTTTAGAAATAATTGCATCCAAAAATTCTTGTCCCACCAATTTTGTCAAATAGTAATTGAAAATTTGAAACATGATACTGAATCCAAATATATATACGAGACGGAAGCAATTAACATCATTCATGGGATATAATACTGAGATCCCGCAAATAAATCATATTCAAGCATTTAAACCAATCATTGCAATTTCAAATTTTCCGAGCGTATATATTGAATTGACAGTAAAATGAATTTGAATAGACCTGATGATAATCCGAACATGATCATTAATCTGATTTGAAAACTGAAATCAATTTTATCGGAAATCAACATAATATCGGATTTGGCATATAGATTAGAGATAAAGTGATTCCCAAAATTCAATATGAATTAGCTCTGATACCAATTGATAGAAAAATGAATTTAACTTTATTCGAAATAAATCGATATTAATCCCAAGAGCGTTCATATTGAATAACCGAGAATCATAACAGAATAGCGGAAGCGTACCTGATGGATTCATGCTGATTGATTAATTGGATTTGAGATTTGAAAATCTTCCAAAAGACCGTGAATTCCTTTATTATTTCTTTCTTCTGGACGTAAGAAAAGAAAGAGAACTTGATTGATTCATTATGCCCCCTTAACCCTCTTTATATAAGTAATTTGACACTTAATGAGGTAGTGTCGGCAACCAACTGCCAACTACTCCTCGTTGTTTATTTATTTATTTATTTTTTTATTCCTTAGGGGTTATCCAAATGGGCATCACTTTATATTCACGGCTTTTGGGGACTCCACCCATAAATAATGTTGACCCAAATTATACGTTATTTAGGTCCTTTAGTTTAATATTATTATTTGTTACGTCACCAAATAATAATATTACTGGGTGTCCACATTTGATCATTCCAGAATCAAAATTAAAGCCAATGTACAATAATTTGATCACTTTATTTTGGCTAGATAATATAATGACCCAATGTATTAATTATACACATTTAATCCCAAATAGATCTAACAGAGCAGCGCTGGAGAGCCACCAGTTGTCGGCGAGTCAGACTCGAGCGCCACAGAACGGAGGAGCGGTCGAGAGTAGCAGTCCCAGCCGAGCTTAGCCTTTTTCCGAGCACCACTCCGAAGAAGCTGAGTAATGTTCCGAGCGCACCAACTTTCCGGTAAAGAGACCTGAGTTGTCCGAGGTTGAAACGGCAGCCTTCGGGAGTCAAGAATTAAGGACTGAGAGCTATTGTTCAGCATCCAAACACCCAGCTTTGTGACCAGAGAGCCTCTCATTTATCAGGTGATCAAACCGAGTGCCGAAAGCCGTGAACAGAGCAGTTGTGCGCCGAACCTAGAAATAGCCATTCCTGTAATTTCTTTTTCTGAGCAGCGGTACCTCATCGGCCTTCGTTCAGGCCCGAACAACAGCAACACTCCCCGTCGGCCTTCGTTCAGCGGACCCGAACCTTTGTGTGGGTCGAACAGCAGTCGAGCCAATTACTCACTCCTTGCAGCCTTCTTTTTCTCACTTTTGATTCGAGTAGTAAGGTATTCAATTGAACCTTAGTTTCAGTTTCACAAGCATGCTATGTTCAGTTATGAGAAATTGAAGGTATGCTTGAAAGGTTGAGCATGATTAAAGAGAACTCATTTGTGTGTGTTTGTTTTAGTTGTTTGTATTGTTGAGACTGATTGTATATGTTGATATCTAAGTTGTAGCCATTTCTTGAGAGGTGCTGAACCCCTTTTTGGTGATTATTATGTTGTTCAAATGCATTAGTCCAAAGGTGTTACTTTCAGTGTATCAGGACTTATAGTGGGATATTTGATTTCAAGAAAAAGTAGAGAAATGAGTATGTATATGTGACTTTGTGGCCGAGTTTTGATGTGATATATATATTGCGCCTTATGTGGTTATTTCAGGCTGGTAAAAAGGTTTTCTCTCTCTAGGAGAGTCTTTTCTCTCATTGGAGAGTTCTTTTCCCTTTTTGGAGGGTTTCTTCCTTTGTCTGGGTGTTTGATCTTCGGATCATCTTTCCTTTTTGGATTTCGGTTTCCTCTTTTCTTCTAGATGCTTCCCTCAATTGAGAATCTAGGATTCATGGAAGGGGTCAATACCAGTAACCTAGCGGAGGAGGTCGAACAACGATTGAGGGCTTTTTCTTTTTCTCGAGTCGAAAACAAAATCATTGCCTTCGAGATGACGATGTTCAAACAGGGGTTCAGGAATATCATAAAAGTTTGTTTGGTAAGATTGTGGGAGAAAAACGTGCTCATGTGGTTGGGATTAGGCGGGCCATGAGCCTAATATGGAAACCGCAGCAGCTAATGGAGGTCCGTGAGCTAGGGCCAAATTTCTTCCAATTTATCTTCGAGAATCTGGAGGATTTAACTCGTATTGAGAGCGGCACCAATTGGATTTTCGAGAACCAGTATCTAATTATCACGAGATGAAAGGAATGATTGAATTGCAGAAATGATTGTTTCTCCAAACTCAAAATGTGGGTTCAAGTCAACCATATGTCCTCTCAACTGGTTAACTAATGAAGTGGGTCTCAGAATTGGTTAAATCTTTCCATCAACGTTCAACGTTATTGTTTCTAACTCTGGGATCCAAGGGGGTAGAATCCTGAAACTGATGGTGTTTGTGGATCTTAACGAGGCTCTGCCTAGATGCGCCACTATAAGGTTGGGCTCACAAATGGTCATAGTACTTTCAAGTACGAAAGGTTAGTGAATTTGTGCTTTTACTGCAGCAAAGTAGGACATATTGAGAAAGGTTGTGAGCTCAGACTTGAGGACATTGCAAATTATGGGTTGAAGAAGGGTCAATATGGAGATTGGTTAAGGGCTTCTGAGGGATTGCATGGGCTAAGCTGGACAAAATCTAAGAAGTCTTCAGGGCAAGAAGGGGGTTCTCCATCATCTCTTGTATATATCCAGGATGAAGTGGCTGATAACGAGGACCCTCTTAGGGAAGGCTCTGAGGAATGTAGAAATAAGGGCTCTAAAGAAAAAAGTATAGAAAGGGTGGAGTCCAGAGTTTCCAAGCTGGGAGAAGAATCTTCAGGGGAAATAAGGGAAAGAGGTCTGGTGCTTGTGGAGCCTCAGCCTGAGCCAAACCTGGAGAGTCTTTTCTTGCCAGATAATAATAGAGATAACCAATTTGATCTTGTTGTCATTCCAGAGGAGCAACTTAATCTTCAAGGGCCTAAAGGGAGTCATAAAAGAGTTCTTCCAAAATCTATAATTGGCAAGAAGACCTGGAAAATAAAGGGCATTAAGGAGGGCAGACTTTCCAGTAATGGGATGGAGTGCTCAATGGGTGATTCTTCCACCTCCTCAAAAAGGCCCAGAGAACCAGAGGACCAAGCTATGACTTTGGAGCAAGAGGATGATCATTCCCAGTCCAGAGACAAAAAAATCCAAAACATTGCAGATTCAGGAGTTGAGGGGCAGCCTTAAAGGACCCTCAATGTGTCAATGAAAGCTCAGGAGTGGAACTGTAGAGGTCTAGGTGGGCCCTCTACAGTTCCCCAGATAAAAGAAACCTTAAGGATCCATCACCTAAATTTTCTTTTTTTATCTGAAGTTAGAAAACCAAATAATTTCACTAAATCTGTTTGTACTAAGTTGGGGTTCAAGGATAGATATTTCTCTGTGGATCCTATAGGAGGTAGTGGAGGGCTTCTTCTTTTGTAGAATGAGGATGTAGAAGTTCTTCATAATTCTAGTGATTACTTTTTTGTTGTTGTGGAGTTTCAGATATCTAAGGAGAATTGTATTGATTGGGCTATTTTTGTTTACCTCAGTCCTATAAAGAGAGGTTCAATGGGGTAGACTATTGGATGATTAGTCAAATTGAGGTGAGAGGTGGTGGATGGCAGGTGACTGGAATGACTTGAGAAGTCCTAGGGACAAGAAAGGGGGAAGGCTTAGACCTAACAACAGCTTCAGAGGGTTCAATGGCTTTCTCAATAGCATGGGGGTCCAAGAACTACCTCTGAGGGGATTGCAGTTTACTTGGGCAAACAACAGAGCTGGCAAGGATTTTGTTGAAGAACTTCTTGACAGGGTCTTTGTGTCCTGGGGTGGTTATCCAATTATCCTGCTACCAGAGTTTCTAGTTGGTTCAGAAGTGCCTCTGACCATTGTAAGTTGGTGTTTAATACTCAGGGAGATTCCAACAGACAGAAGAAGAGATTTATTTTTGATAAAAGGTGAACTCAAAGGAGTGAGGCTCAGGAAGTGGTTCAATCTGCTTGGGAAGGAAATTTGGAAGGCACCCCTATGTTTGTGGTTAAAAAAAAAAAACCAAGAAGGCTAGGGAGGCTCTACTCATTTGGAGTAGACATTTCAAATCTAAAAATGATGCTAAGATCGATAGACTCTCTCTTCAATTAGCTGAGATGAGGAAAGAAGGAGGGGACAGGAATTGTGAAGTCTGGGAAAGAATCCAACAAGAGTTGAATGAAGCAAATTGTTCTGAGGAATCTTTCTGGAGGCATAAGGCTCATGCTCTGTGGCTCAAGGAAGGGGACAACAACACAAAATTCTTTCATGCTTTTGTGATGCAGAGAAGAAAGAGAAATGCTATTGAGAGGATTTTGGTTGATGGGGATAGAATGAGCTCTAATATGGTAGAGATTGAGAAGGCTATCAGTACTTATTATGAGGATCTGTTCACTACAGAGGGATCTACTAATGGCCATGAGTTTCTGCCCAACATTCAAAAGACCATTTCAGATGACATGAACAGACTGTTAACTGCCCTTGTGGAGGAAGCTGACATTAAGAAGGCTGTCTTTTCTATTCATCCTGAGAAAGCTCCAAGTGAAGATGGAATGACCATTTTGTTTTTCCAACATTTCTAGCCCATCATCAAGAAGGATATCTGTTGTGCAGTTCAGAGCTTCTTTGATTCAAATCAGATGCTAAGGTACTAGAAGCATACTCTTATCACCTTTGTGCCTAAATGCATTAATCCTACTGCTATCTCTCAGTTCAGACCCATAAGTCTCTGTGCTGTGTTTTATAAGTGATATCTAATATTCTGGCTAGTAGACTGAAGTTGTGTCTGCACTCTTGCATCTCTGAGAATCAATCTGCATTTATCTCTGGTAGAAGTTTGTTTGATAATGTGATTCTGGGGAGTGAAGTGTTCCATTTTCTTAGTAGACACAGATCTGGCAAGAATTGTTTTATGGCTGTAAAGTTAGATGTTGTCAAAGCCTATGACAGCTTGGAATGGAAATCTATGCAACTGACTATGCTGAGAATGGGGTTCTACTCCAGATTTGTTAAATGGATCTTAGCTTGTATTCAAAGCCCCTCATTCTCCTTTAATATGAATGGTCATCCAAAAGGTTTTATCACTGCCTCAAGAGGGATTAGGCAGGGGGATCCTTTATCCCCCTACCTGTTCATTCTCACCTCTGAATTGTTTTCTGCAAAAATCAAAGTGGAATCAGAAAGGGGTTGCTTCAAAGGCATTAGACTGTCCAGAGGGGGTCTTTAGTTGACACATCTTATGTTTGCAGATGACATTCTTATCTTCTGTAGGGCAGAGGTCAATCAAGTGCATAAGCTCATCCAAATTCTGCATAACTACAATCTATTTACTGGACAGAAAATCAACTGGGCAAATCTTCTGTCTTTTTCAGTAAGAATACCTCTAGGTAGACTCAACTCAGGTGTTGTGCTTTGCTTGAGGGCATTAGTATTCATTCTTATACTAAGTACTTGGGCATACCCCTGGGAATTGGTAAGTCAAAGAAGCAGGCTTTTGAATATGTGCTCTCAGTGGTCAATAGTAGGCTCTCAAGCTGGAAAAATAAGTGTTTGTCCCCTGCAGGTAAGCAAGTGTTGATTAAAGAAGTCATTAATGCGTTGCCAGTTTATTCTATGTCCTCTTTTATCATGCCTGTGGGTTTTTGCAAGGAAATTGCAAGGGTCAGTGCTCAGTTTTGGTGGAATAAAGGGTCTGAAGATCATAAGGGCTTTCACTGGGTGGCTTGGGACAGAATGGCTATGCCCAAAAAACATGGAAGATTGGGTTTCCAGGACATCCAACTTTTCAATGAGGCCTTAATAGCTAAACAAATATGGAAGCTGGTTACTGAGCCTGATAGACTGGTCAGTAAAGTTCTCAAATCCAAATCTTCCCAAATTCTGATCTGTTTGAAGCCCAACATAAACAGAATGGTTCATGGATGTGGAGTTGTTTGCTATCTGTGTTGAATAACTGCAGTAGATGGATGAAGGCACGGGCAAGCCAGTTCATGATTGAATGGCGAGTTTTCTATTTACTATCAGATCTTTCCAGCGAAGGTGGCATTAGGACTTCCTCTGACTCTTCTAATTCGAATCGTAGATTGTACTAGAAAGGGAGTTGGGAATAGATGAACTCGCATCGGATGCTGATATAGCTTTTGACTTCCGATGGAGTAAGACCTGCAAAACTCCTGCTTTTCCACTATGACTTCGCCGTCCGATATTTGTTAACGGAAAGGCGATGAAAGAAGGAGATAAGGGATGGGAAGATACTGTGATATGGGACATGCAGTGGATTACAGATAGAGTGGGTCTTCCTGTGGAATTGAAGCCTGGTATTGACAAAAATATCAAGTGGGTCAGGGATTTGATGAATGAAGAGGGTAGTTACTGGGATGCAGTCAGAGTGAGAAGAACCTTCCAAGAGAATGTGAGTGAGGTTGTGCTTAAGATCAACACCATTCATCCTCAGAGGGAAGATAGATGGTTGTGGTGCCTCAGCAATAAAGGTGAGTTCTCTGTTAAATCAACTTATGCTAAGCTCATTACTGATAAATTTCTAAGATTGGAGTCTGCACAAAGTAGTAAGGTTATGGCCAAAGATATTTTCATCAGGGAGAGGATTTGGAAGTTGAAAGTGATGGGGAAGGTTAAGCATTTTTTGTGGAAGTGTTGTAACTGCTCCTTGCCTGTCAATATGAACTTGATCTGCAGAGGTCTGGACATTGATGCTACTTGTAGCTTATGTGGGGAGGACTCAAAATCTGTGGAGCATCTGCTTTTTCACTGTAGCCAGGCTCAAATGGTGTGGAAGCTTGCTCCGATTCATTGGGAAGGCCCCAAGCAGCATGATACCTTTAAAAAGTGGTGGTGGCAAGTTTGTCAGCTTGATAAATCTGAGGTTTCCGAAGCTAGAATCCAATTATCCACGTACATTCTCTGGTGGCTTTGGAAATCTCGTTATTTGTGGGTTTTTGACAAAGTTAGAAGACCTGCTCCTCTCATTGTAAAGCTGGCTGTGGGTGATTGGCAAGCTTTTCTTAGTAGCAGGGGTATGTAGGTCTTTTGTGCCTTTGGTATTTTGCTGTTTAATGTGTTGCTTTTCTTGTTTTTTTCCCGGCTAGGATATTAGATCAGTAACTGGTTTTTTTTCTCTTTGTTTTCTTCTGGGCTAGCTGTTTGTAGTTCTAATGGTGTAAAGGTTCAGGGTGATAGTCTTCTTTATCCCATTAGCTATATGTGTAGTTAGCCTGGGTTTGATGTTCTTGTCTAGACCACATGCGAGTTGTTCTCCCATGCTCTCGGCTTGAACTTATGGTTGTATTCTTTGTTTTGTTTATGAGTAATTCTATCATTCCGAAAAAAAAAGATTATTTCAGGCTGGGTTGTGAGTGTTTGAAGCTTTTGTTATCAGTTTAAATGGCCCTCAGACTGTGGTTCGAGCATGAGAAAAGAAATGGGTGAAAGAGGCTTTATGCTATATGTTATTAAGCTGTGGTCTTGCCTTGTTTCTTGAAGTTTATTCATGTGATTATTGTTGAGTATATGCATAATTTATCAGATTACTAAATTCAGTTTAACAATGTCACGCGTGGAAGAAAATTTGAGCATAAAAAAGAAGAGGCTTGTTGAAGAAAATGAGAGAGGCATGAATGTATGAATATTTGTTGTTGTGAACTCTCTTTATTACTTTGGGCTATCATGTTGAAGTCGAGTTGTTCTTAAAAGCGAGTTGTTTGCTCTAATTATGCTTTTCTGTGTTTTTTGTCCTTATCTGTCTTATTTTCCCTTATTTGTCTGCTTGTTTATTCTGTGTCCTATCTTCTTATTAATCAATCTTAATCTAATAATTTTTGGAGTGGTGAGATAATTTTTTGATGGAGATTATCTCATTAAATTTTAGGTTTCTGAGGAGTTGAGCCCTCGAACCTATCGTGAGCACTTGCATAATATTCTTTTCCGAATGCCAGGTGGGTTTTATTTAATTTGTCGATGTCATGAATGATAAACGTTTATATTTGTGGGTATGATCAATGTATGCATGTGAACATGTAACCTTCAATGTGAGTTGTGTCGGCCGTCGAACGGTTATCCCCGTAGTTATAGAACGGACCTCGTTGGGGTAGTCTCCTTTGCGATGTATTACCTATCTAAAGCACTATGTGCTAACAGGTAGATGTATTACGTGTCTAAAGCACTAGGTGTTAAGCCTCCTACTGTTTGGGCATCGATGTAAGGTTCGAGCCAGAGCATTCGATACGTGTATCAACAATTGGATTTACTCCTACTGTCTCGGCATCGTAGTAAGGCCTGAGCGAAGGCATTCGATACGTGTATCAGCAGTAGTCTATTGTTATAGGTGTGCACATGAGATCAATTATGACTTTGGATATGAGATGGGATATTGAATGATTTATGTTCATACTGTTACCATGTCATTTACTTTTTCGTACTTTATTATTATTGTTCATGTGCATAGTGGTAAGCACATGGATTTCAATTAGGCTCATTCTCACCTGCACTTCATGGATGCAAGTTAAGCGGGTGTCGAATGACGAGGCAAAGATGAGTGGTGGTCGGTCGTTTAACCTTACCTCATATAGTAGCTTCCGCTTACATTTATGAACTTTGAATTATTGATGTTATTTATGAACGCTGGTTTTAATTATGCATTGAAAACTGAGGATTTACAATCATGACTTTGGGCATTTGTGATTTATGATTTACGAACTCTGGGATTTTGAAACCTTGGATTGGGAGATGTTCCCATTTGAAAAGTTTGATGAACTTGGGATTTATGAACGTTGGTTGAACGTTGAATTACGATTTATGATACTTGCGAGTATGATTTGTGTGATGATATTTTATGAATTTATGATGAGTAACGTCATTGATTTACGAAAAGAATTTTGAAAAATTTTAAGTTGACTTTTGAAAAGTCGTTGACTTTCGTCAAATAAAAGTGGGGCGTTACACACCTGGTTCATCGGAACAGGACGGTGTAACTTGATGAAGCAAAATGTCTCTCAAGTAGATTAGTTATGTCAAGGATGAGTTATAAGGAATTTCACTTTTTTCGTATTGGAGTTTTGCAAATAGCTGGATAAGTTATGAACATAATCCTATCTAATCTTGGTATTCATTACTCTGAATGAATTATGCACAAGGTTGAGGCCTAGTCAGGAGCATATTCAGATTCAGAGCATTTCAATACACGTGCTGAAAAGTTGATACTAATAGGATTGGAAAGGTTGTTCAGAAATTAGGCTATTTGTGGGATACTTTATAGTAACAAGAAATAAGTGGATTATTATAGTACTAAAAGTCAGAAAGTGATTGTTAGCACGAATGTCTGATTTTTAGAGGAATGCTAAGTAATAAACCACAATAAAAACTGCAACACATACTATGTGCTATACACTTTCACAGAGAGAACCTCGTTGTAGTTGGAGGATTGCAAGGCAACTCCACGGATTCGTGATAATGAGAGAGTCGTTGAACACAGTCTCTATTAAACGCGGAATAACGAGATTCATGTTTTGAGAAAAGTTTTGGACTTAGTCTCTAGTAAACTTGAATCAATCCCCAGTTATACTATGAGAAGATCCAAGACAAGGATGCAAAACTTAGCAAAGTTTTAATAATTTCTAATTTGGGTTCATGGACTCTAATCAGATCTGAATTCTTATGGAATTACCAAGTAGCATAAAGGATATTGGATGAAATCTATAAGCGAAGACTTTAATGCAAGGCTGGATGTGAAATTGTAGACTTAAAAAGAATGGGATTTATTATGAGTTAGTTTTTTCACCAGTAGTCGTGTTTAAGTTTGTACAAATACAAGACTTGTTGTGTAATGGTAGGCTCAGAAAGAATATGATCTATTATGAGTTAGCTTTTTCACCAATAGCCAAATTTAAAGTTTTTGCCACTCATATGAGTTTTGAGATTAGGCAAAGTGGATGTCAAGACATTTTCCTTAATCGGGGGTCATGCAGAAATATCCACGAAGCAACACCTAGATGTATTCATTGGAAAAAGGTCTAAGAGCATCTAGTCAGTAGATTGATACAGTCCATTTATGACTATGGTGGGCCGGTCATTTGGTTGATAAGTTCGAATTGTGGATTTGATCATTTAATTAAATGAGCATTGTGTGTGGCGCATTGAAGCGTGGTGGTACTTTTGTACTATGCGTTGAAATCATCTTGATCACTGGAGAGAGTCTGAAAATGTTGACAAACTCATGGGTATGGTTATCTAAGTAGTTGGATATGAAAGATTTGGAATCGACAGATGTTCTTGAGATTGAGGATCACAAGAAAGATATGTTACAATCATCCGAAATTTCATGTCTAGATACTATCATAAGGCTCATTCTATGTTTGCATGATACAGAGGCAGTCCTTATGCATGAAAATAAGAAGCATAGTATATGCAATAAATGAGGCCTAATATTTATTACTAAGGGCATAGTTATTAAATATCGAAGTAATCATGGATGGAAGCAATGGTTCATGTTAGAACATATGATCAAGCGTCGTAACTGGACGAATTATGATGGCCCACCTATTTTCGACATATACCCTGAGGATGAACTCATGGACGTCGAAGTAGTCAAGGCAACCGAGGTCGAAGGGAAGGTTCACGAGGTTTGGATGATCGAGAAACAGCAATCCAAGATACACGAGTTGTGTAGAGCATCCGACGGTGTACTAGGCGAGTCCGACAAAGAAGAAGGTCAGGTTGACGAAAAGTGTGAGAAGCCTATCTTCCCGTTTGTATTCTCAGAATATTTTAAGGACTTAAAGGCCATCGAGAACGTGAAGGAGTCAACGGATTATGAAGAACCGCCTGTTTTCGATGAGTACCCCGAAGAACACTTTGTCGAGGTCAAAAGAACTTTGATCGAGTCCAAGGAAGCCGAAGTGGTCGGAATAAAGGAGGAGATTTGGGTTGTGGTCGAAGAAGACCGCAGAAAAGAGAAGCATGTTGAGAACGAGGTGAGGACGCCCCAAATAATGGTCAATGACGAGTCCTTGAGGACAAGGACATTCTTAAAGGGGCGAGAATGATGCAAATGTGGGTTTCGACCCCCGAGGAAAAGAGGGGCCGAGGGCCGATACTATCCAAGAAGGCCGAGCAAAGGGCCAAAACAAGGCTTTCATGGCCTAGGAGACGTGCACGAACCCATATACGAGGGTGCCGACATGCGTAATGGCATAGAAGGTCAAGCAAGAAGCTCGAGAGATCGAGGCTTGAAAGGTCGAGGTCAACACTAGCACGGCCGGATGCGAGAGGGTCAAAGCTACAGCAGATCAATGTGTAAGTGGGTCGAGCACGAGCATAGCACTATGGGT
>CACSLK010012206.1:3067488-3085235 GCA_902706635.1 Striga hermonthica | reverse complement strand
TTTTTTTTTTTTTTCCAAAAACACATATTTTCTAAAATGATGAAATTTACTCGTTTTTAAAATGAAGATATTCATGCAAAGCCCTAATTCTTAAAGAACCCTAATTCAAAATAATACCGAAATCAAAAAATGAGAAATCTAGACACGCAAAGACCCCTAATTTATCAATAGAATTAGTAATTTGTGAAATATATGTCAAATTCAAAGTTCATTAGCATGAACCAAATCCCAAATATCGAACAATTTCGAATTCAAGAAAAAAAATTAAAATTTTGAAAAAAAAAACCCAAAAAGTAGAATTTTAAGAAACTTACCTTGTTTAAGGTCTTGGACGTAGTGGAGGACGGTTTGTCAGATGCGAATTTTTATTTAGAGCTCACCATTGTATCTCGATGACTAGCGACAGAGAGGCAAAATTCCCGGAGACGATGGCCGGTGACTTAGGGCACGCTTCACGAATACGGAGGTCGAGGGGCGAGCTTGAAGGAGCCTTAATTTTGGTGACGATGACGGCAACAGAAATGGAATATTGAAGTGGCCGGAAATGGAAAATTTTGGGTACGATCATGTGCTCTATGCGGAGAGAGATCAAAACCCTTTCTCAAATTTTTTATTAGTAAGAGTAAATGGTTGATAATGATAGTAATATATATAGATGGTTGTGAATAAAAAAGAGTTATGTTAAAGAGTGCAGTGTAAAAAAAAAATATAAAGGGATTTAACATGAAAATGAATAATGTATTGGGAATTCCTTATATACTAGTATGGAACCCGTGCGATGCACGGGGTCAACAATTTTAAGGCTATTTGCGCATACTTATTATTATTTGTGCAAATAAATATATTAATCACCTGTAATAATAATAAAAAAATTACATATTATTAAACACATTTTGACCACAACATTTTTTGTTTTCTTGTCGACAAACCATCATCTCCATAAACTAATATTTTCAAGGAAACATGAGAAACAACTGAATATAACTGGTCGTGACTGAAAAAGTCCATATAAGTGGTCGTGACTGCAAAACCGACTTTTTCAAGAACATGCCAACATGTGATAAAGATTTACCTAACTCTTTTTAATCGTCAAGACATAGAAATCATATGGGAAAACTGTCTCGCTCATTAACAAAGCTTCGAAAATTAAAACGAAAAAAAGGGAGAAGTCACATTTGAACTTATTCATATTTGTCATATCAAGAATTACAATTTTATATTGGGCAATTGTGAGACAAAATGAGCCAACTTTCCCCTCAACTTACTATTTTTTAATGTCATAGACTTGGCCTTCTCAAATGTTAATCCATTTTTTCATGCTGGATGCTCGTATCAGTATGGTGATACAACCTCCCTATATAAACATTTCAAAACAATATAAGTACAAATATGTATAAAATAACTTCACACATTTATTTTAAATAACAACACGCATAAAATAGAAAGGAAAAATACAACCCACCTCCTCATCATAAAAATAATATTTTCAAGAAGTTCCTATATTCAGCCTCAAATTTGAGTTCAATTATTCTAATTGCATGAGCTTCATGATGGTTTATTAGTTCGAAAGATGTCCTACATGAGATCAAATGCACACTTCATTTTGAATATATGTGTATTTGTATGAGAAAATTGAAATAGAATGCACGAATGAACACGTACAATTTGATTTAGCACTCAATTTATAGAGGATAACAAATGAATCCTTAAAGATTTTTCCACAGAAAAAATTGATACGGTTTTTTTTAGCTAATGCAACTCGATCATAAAAAAATCATTCAACAATTTTTTCGCCTAATGCTACTCGATTCCCTCAGAAAAAATCGATTCCCTCCGATTTAAATATGATATTTTGTTTATATCACATCGGTCAATTTGTGATATTCGGCAATGTGTTAATTTTTTTTTTTTAAAATACTGAACAAATAAATATTTGGGATGTTAGTTGTATGACACTGATATATTTTTACATATTGCAAATAAAAACATATTGTTGTAGCACAAATTATTCTTTTTACCGAGTACCGAATCAAAAGATTCGTTCCTCGGGTCGATCTCACGAGGAAGGCGGTTCGGAACTTAGGTTTGGCATTGATAACACATAAAAAGAAAATAAATCCTAAACACTCTAATCAAATAAAGATTGGATGAATTATAAGCTACGAAGTAAATAACAATGCAAAAATGTAAATCTATCTAAGAATATGAATGAAACGAAGATGGAGAAGCTAGGGAATCAGGGATAATTAATTCAAGTTTTAGCAAATTCGGGCTATCAATTATTCAGTTCGAAATTGACACTCTCGCTTATGCATCTAGTGGTTCGCTCCCAATAACTCTTCGTAACAAGGGATTGAACATAGACGGATAAGCTCAAGCATACAAAACAGGCCAATGATCCCAGTCCCAATAACTATTCGTAACAAGGGACGAGTCATCGACAAGCTCGTATTTCAATTTAAAACGCATAGATTATTCAATTACGAAATCATCTACCTCATGTGAGCCTATTTCTACGACTTCTCCCCTTTCGGTTCAGAAAGCCGCTAAGTCAATTAGAAGGTGTTTAATCAACTAATCATATAGAATTGACAAACCCTAACTCGACAAATTAATATCCAACTGTCACCAATAGCAAGATCAAAATGTCACTTTTCGATTATATCAATCAGTCAAGCAGGATTACATCAATTCTTAATCAAATTAACCCACACAAGAATGAACAATTCAAGCCCGAGAGATACGAATTAAACAAGAACAATCATCTCCTATCCCTAGCAATTGGAATTAGCTATTCATAACAAATCCAACACAAACAAGCATTTTTCCCAAATCAATCATTTTTCATGAATTAAATATGAGAGAAATACTTACAATAAATCCCAATTCAAGTGTCGAATCTGAAGTACAAGCTTATTCCAATAAGTTGATGAAGAGAAAGAAAAGAAGAAAAAATGAAAAGTAAAGAAGAAAATAAAGAAGGAAAGATGAAGAAAAGAGAAGGAATGAGAAGGAGATTTTTGTGCTTTCTACGGGCTAGGGTTCATCTCCCAGAAGGGGAGAGAATAATCCCCCTATCGTCTAAGAAATCTGCTATTTAAAAAACCTGAAATCGCGCCCTCCGCGGCCGCGGAGATTCCCGCTGGCCGCGGTGAAGAAAGCCTCCGCGGCCGCGACTTGCTCCGAGGCCGCGACATTTTCTGTGCTGAAGTTTTGGGACCTGGCAGATTTTGTTCGCCGCGGCCCGCGGTGAAGAAAGGGGTCGTGGCCCGCGGTGATCAAAACTGGGCTGCACTGCACCATCTTACGGTTTTTGCTCGTTCGGGCTCGTTCGGACTCGGAATTGAGTTCCGCTTCTTCCTATATGTCGCCAACGAATCCATCTTCACAACCATGATTGCTCGATCAATTTTTGGTCAAAATCCATTCCTCATGGGGCTTCCGACCTGCACACCAAAAAATAAAAGAAAACCGGAAAAACACACAAGAAACAGAAGAAATACCAAAATAGATCAAATCACGCAATAAACTACAAAAACGAATAAAACCCAACGAAAAGACTCAATATGGGGAAAAAGAAAGACAAAAAGACAATGAAAAACGCAACAAAAATGGGACAAACAACTCCCCCACACTTAATCATTTGTTCGTCCTGAACAAAAAGAAAACAAAGCAAGACACGAGCATGGATACGGTTTCAAATAAGAAGAGCTTCAAAATGCCCAATTCAATCGAGTCGAATTCCAACAATCATACGACCATATGCCTCAAATATCGACTTGGCCATGAAATGACAAACTCTCAAAACATAGATTATCATGTATGCCTCACTCATTTTCTTACATGAATAAGTGATAGGAACGCTCAAAATTGGTCAATATTCAAGTTTCAGCATATGCTTGCCTATCGTTTAAATTACTTGAAAACAATCAAAGTTCAAAATATGCGAATCAAGAGGACTTCACGGGTTGTAATGTGGCTGAGGAAAAGGTACGAATATATAAGGACAAGAAGCTCAAATAGAAGATCACGATTCTCGAGTATACGCAAGTATTCCACTACTCATCCAGAATCAACAAGGCAAAACATTTACTATCCAACCAACATTCCACAGACAACTCATAGATGCTCAGAACAAGTTGCAACCTCATCACTTAACCTTATTTTTTTTTATTTTTTTTTTCTTTTTTTTTTTATTTATTTGAAGAGTGACTTTTTCCGAACAAAAAACGAATCGAAAGGACAACATTCTGTAGGTGTAAACATTGGAGGTCATCCAAGTGTCCTACAGTAGTTTCAAAATGCTCATTACCCGTCAACACGAATCGACTAGTAAGAGGAGCAGAATCCAATCGATTCGTCCTGCAAGCTCTCCTTTTTTTTTCTTTTTTCTTTTTTTTTCTCTTTTTTTTTTTAATAGGTCAAGCAATAGAAATCCAACTTTAATTCACCTCATTCAACAACAACACCATTTTCCCCGGCAACGGCACCAAATTTGTTGTAGCACAAATTATTCTTTTTACCGAGTACCGAATCAAAAGATTCGTTCCCCGGGTCGATCTCACGAGGAAGGCGGTTCGGAACTTAGGTTTGGCATTGATAACACATAAAAAGAAAATAAATCCTAAACACTCTAATCAAATAAAGATTGGATGAATTATAAGCTACGAAGTAAATAACAATGCAAAAATGTAAATCTATCTAAGAATATGAATGAAACGAAGATGGAGAAGCTAGGAAATCGGGGATAATTAATTCAAGTTTTAGCAAATTCGGGCTATCAATTATTCAGTTCGAAATTGACACTCTCGCTTATGCATCTAGCGGTTCGCTCCCAATAACTCTTCGTAACAAGGGATTGAACATAGACGGATAAGCTCAAGCATACAAAACAGGCCAATGATCCCAGTCCCAATAACTATTCGTAACAAGGGACGAGTCATCGACAAGCTCGTATTTCAATTTAAAACGCATAGATTATTCAATTACGAAATCATCTACCTCATGTGAGCCTATTTCTATGACTTCTCCCCTTTCGGTTCAGAAAGCCGCTAAGTCAATTAGAAGGTGTTTAATCAACTAATCATATAGAATTGACAAATCCTAACTCGACAAATTAATATCCAACTGTCACCAATAGCAAGATCAAAATGTCACTTTTCGATTATATCAATCAGTCAAGCAGGATTACATCAATTCTTAATCAAATTAACCCACACAAGAATGAACAATTCAAGCCCGAGAGATACGAATTAAACAAGAACAATCATCTCCTATCCCTAGCAATTGGAATTAGCTATTCATAACAAATCCAACACAAACAAGCATTTTTCCCAAATCAATCATTTTTCATGAATTAAATATGAGAGAAATACTTACAATAAATCCAAATTCAAGTGTCGATTCTGAAGTACAAGCTTATTCCAATAAGTTGATGAAGAGAAAGAAAAGAAGAAAAAATGAAAAGTAAAGAAGAAAATAAAGAAGGAAAGATGAAGAAAAGAGAAGGAATGAGAAGGAGATTTTTGTGCTTTCTACGGGCTAGGGTTCATCTCCCAGAAGGGGAGAGAATAATCCCCCTATCGTCTAAGAAATCTGCTATTTAAAAACCCTGGAATCGCGCCCTCCACGGCCGCGGAGATTCCCGCTGGCCGCGGTGAAGAAAGCCTCCGCGGCCGCGACTTGCTCCGAGGCCGCGACATTTTCTGTGCTGAAGTTTTGGGACCTGGCAGATTTTGTTCGCCGCGGCCCGCGGTGAAGAAAGGGGTCGCGGCCCGCGGTGATCAAAACTGGGCTGCACTGCACCATCTTACGGTTTTTGCTCGTTCGGGCTCGTTCGCACTCGGAATTGAGTTCCGCTTCTTCCTATATGTCGCCAACGAATCCATCTTCACAACCATGATTGCTCGATCGATTTTTGGGCAAAATCTATTCCTCATGGGGCTTCCGACCTGCACACCAAAAAATAAAAGAAAACCGGAAAAACACACAAGAAACAAAAGAAATACCAAAATAGATCAAATCACGCAATAAACTACAAAAAACGAATAAAACCCAACGAAAAGACTCAATATGGGGAAAAAGAAAGACAAAAAGACAATGAAAAACGCAACAAAAATGGGACAAACACATATCTACACTTTTATTGACGCGATTTTACTTGACTAAAAAGTAATGTGAGATTTTTTTGGTGTATATGAAAATAATATTTTAATTGTTAGCAACATACAGTAAAAGTACTACTATGTTTGTATTATATGTAATTTTATCTTATTATAGTAAGACTTATTAGGAAAAATAATTCATAGCGTAAAAAGGACTTTGACTTAATCACGAATTGATTTTATGAACTTAGATAAAAGCGGACCCTTTATACAAAAATCGTATTTATGGTGTGAATCATTTTGCAAAATAACTACGTTATGAATCGTCTATATCATAAAATCGCCCACTTTATATCATAATCAGATTTATTAATAACAATAACTTTTTTTTTTATCAAAAATTAAAATGACCATCACATACCTTAAATAAAATTGCCCATATTATATCTTAAAATCATCCACTTTACACCAAAGTCGGATGTATTAGTTTTGAAATTTGTATCATAAATTGACCTATATCTATATAGTAAATAGGATTTTCACATATTACGCTGTCTTAAAACTATTGTCTATAACCGAGGTTCACTATAGATTGTTACATGCTTCATTTATCATACTTTAGGAAAATGATCTGCATTTTATATCAATGATTAGAGATGTCAAAAGGACCTGAGCACGCGGGCTATCCCGCCCCGCAGAAGGGGCGGGTTGGGCCTGTTTTTTCTAGGCTCACCACGGAGTGGGCCTAAACAGGCCAGCTCACGCAGGCCGCGGGCTGCGAGGGTGGGCTGCGGGCTAGCCCACTTTAAAAAAAAAAAAATTATTATGTTTATATATTTATAAAAGACGGTCAAAATTAAAAAGGGATCAACCAAAATCCCACAACTAAACTAATTTTCACCGTAGGTAACCATTTATGAGTTGATAAATTTTTTATTTTAATTTTTTATTGTTAAAAAATATAAAAATAAAAAACTAATCAACAACTGAGGTACAAACAGAACAACCAAATTTCTATCAACCCATTAAATTTAATTCCATAAACAAAAATTTTCCTGTAACATATCTTATTTCTCGGGTCAACCTTTTCATTCTCTTTGGAAATTGATGCAACCGCTGCCGTCTTAGAGCATCTCCAATGGTACATGGATTGCTCTCTTTCATTGCTACCTAGTCTCCAAAATCCAATGTGTCACTCAATAATTCTAGAAGTCTTTCTAGATGTAGAAAGACTTCTAGACATCTTCCATTTTATATTATATTATTTATTTTATATTTATATTTCTACCAACCAATTATTATATTACAAGTGTCAATTTATCCCACAATTGAGATTAACAATTGGAGACAAAATAATTTTATTTCCTTTTTTCACACCATACATTTTAAAATAGACATTGAGCCATTGGAGATGCTCTTACCATTGGGGATCTGACACCCTACTTAATTTCGAACTTATAAGTTTTGATGTTCCCAATTTTACCCGAAACCAACTGAATTCTGATAGGTAAATTCCTTCTCCCGATGTTGGATGTCAGAGGCGAAAAGTCAGTTCCAACGGTAGTCGGAATATTCGAGTTTGAACCACCATTCTCAAGGTCGTCACATTCTTCTTTCTTGCGTGGATGCCGGAAAATCTCCGCCACCGACGTCGCCGGAGAGCACCCTCATCAATAAAAAGAATCGAATAAAGTGTTGAGGAAAGGCTTACGAAGGCAACAACAATAGCGAGTAGCTCAACTGATTTTGCTGTTGAAAGGATTGAAATGGATATTTTAATAATTAAAGCACGATTAAAAAAAATAACAGGCGGGCCTGGCCCGCCTAACCCACACCCCGTGGCAAGGCGGGTTGGGCCTGCGTTTATCATACCCGCCCCGCCCCGCCAACAGGTGGGGTTTGGCGGGCTACGGATAGGCCCGACCGATCAGCAAATTTTGACAGCTCTATCAGAGATAAGAATAAGGATATAAACAATTCAAACAATATAACTCAACCTGACATTTCAAAATTTCATAAATTATAATAATCACCACTTGTTCCTCAATCTTCATATGCTTAGAGAATAACTTTGCAACATTACATTCTTTTGTCAAAGACCACTATTCCCTGCTCATAATAACTTTGCAGCATGACATTCTTTTGCTAAAGACCACAATTTCTTCTTGTATGTTCTGTATTTGGTTAATTAACAACACAAAAGCAATGTCATCTACATATACAAACATATACGCATAAACGTTATTAAATTTTCAATAGTGTCTTAAGACAAATATCCATAATCTATCTATATTTGCAGACACATACACTACTTCACACAATTTTTTTTAATGAATTTAGAACTCTTGTTACATTAACAAACAAAAAGAAAGCTGAAAACAGATAAAAGCATGCACCTGAGAAGTTCCAATGACCTTAACGCTGACTTTTCAGTCTTCTATATGTTTTCCGCACAACACTTCTTTCAATGAAGAACCAAATGAAACCTTCACGTGCTCCTCCAACTTGCCAGAAATATTTTGTGATGTGTTCCTAGGATAGCTCTATTATACACGTTTCTGCAAGTTTAATGGAGGTTATGTCAACTTCGAATTTTATATCCAGAAACCAACCCAAGGAAAACTTGAAGATAAACTTGAATAAATCTACAAACACAATGCAAATGCAAATTTTTACTGACAATGAGAATCGAAAATCATTTCCAAAATGTTAAATGGACCACTACATGTTATTACTATAATGTACTGTCAAGTATTCAAATATAATGTATATCAAAATCTCGAATTCTTGCATGATTTCATTCCATAAAAAATACACAGACATCTAATCACATATTTTTAGAATTATCAGCACCACGAATTTTCACCAGTTGAAAGATAGACGATTTTAGATATGTAAGCATCAGACGCAAAAGTTCCATATTGCTTTCTCTTAATTCCTCTTAAGCTTCAATACACAACCCTAAGGAGACATCATTAAATATTTAAAAAAATTACAGCATTAAGGAATCAAGCACGAACATTGAGTTACTCGACCCTACCCCAGGATAGCATAACCATCAACAAAGTAAATAACCACAACATTAAATCAAATTAAACAAAATAAATAACACCCAAATGGACGACTTACATTGGTCATCTATGCTCTGGGCTTTGAATCAAATTGTGCGGATGGGTACGACAACGTATTGCAGATGGCGGTGGAAAAATGAGCGGCGACTGACGGTGTTCAAAGCCGACGCATCCTTTCTTCATCTGCAGCAATGCATGGGTCCCGAGGCAGTACACGTCCACTGACCGCGAGTTTCCAATCGTGAAGCTCAATTTCCAGCCCATCACGTACACCCGTCCCTCAAACCCACACGTGTAGCAGCCCAAACTCGGCCTGCGAAGGCCCTCGAGTCGCCTTTTTTGCGCCAAAACTCTTCAGCCAATTTATGCCTAAACCCATCTCTTGCTCTATCATCGCTACCGAACCTGTTGTCCCCGTCATCCCAGCGGCAGCAAAAAATATTTTGATTGTAATATCTCCATGACATCTTTTTTTCTTTTTAGATTATGATTTTAATATACAATAATTGATCACTTTTACAAATAACAAAAATTACTTATAGAAATCGATGCAAAAGTTCCTCATAGAAATCAATGCAACATATGGTAATATTCTAACAAAAAGTCTGATGCAATCATTACTATCTTATAATTATTAGATTTCCTATTTGTTTCATTCATCATGTAGCTTAAGATTTTTAAAAATCAATCTCAATTACTAGATTTCCTATTTGTTTCATTCACCATGTAGCTTAAGAATTTTAAAAATCAATCTCTCAATCACAAGTCAATTTGTCCATAATCTCTCGATATACATGAGCAGGACGACACTTACCTGATGAAATCCCATTTCCTTGGTGAGAGGCACCCCAAGCTTGGGCATGCACGCCTGGATCCTATCATCTCTTCCGTAGAGAGTCGTCACCTTCACCTTCAACACTTCCTCTCATCGGCTTAACCACGTCGGCCACCTTTTCTTTCTGGCCCTTACCCACCGACAATGTTATTGGCTATAACTTCAACTTCGCCCGGCCACCGCCAACAATTTGACTCATCTCTTTTCCTCCCCCAGCTATCGGAATCCGTATCGGAAACACCTCTCTTCTCCCTCAGGCTATCGAAAGAGGCCTCGGGCCTTGGCCTTTCCTCTTCATTACTTTTCAGTCAGTTCTCTAAATCAGAGCAACTGTTACCCGATTCTAGTAAGCCACATCCCCCTCTTTTCTCAAGCCTCTTGGGCTCCGAGGGCACAAAGCTCTTCTTGGTGTTGGGAATTCCCGACCACACCGAAACTCCGCCCAAGATCTACTGAAAATAATAAAACTGGAGAACACAAAGTTTAACGTGGAAAACCCTCTGTTAACGAAGAGGGAAAAACCACCAGGGCAACAAGGCCGTAGAAAAATCCACTATGTAAAAAAAAAATTACAATGACACAATTTTTTCTACACTCACTTATACCCAAATTACCTCACATAATTTTCTATCCGTTAACCTTAACTCTCACCCTAAGGGACTTTTAACCAGAAATTAATTATTAACACAATAACTCTGTGGGATGATTTTACATAAGAAGTAGCACCTTCTTATATAGGGGAAAACTCTGATCCTCTCTCATCCCACTTTCGATGTGGGACAAAAGAGCAAAAACCCAACAAACTCCACCTTGCGATTTTGGCCCATCTGACAGGCACTATTCACTTTGATGAAATTTTTCATAGCTTTCGCTATCATGCTCCACCATAAAAGCATATCCACTCGGACTCGCATCCAAGCATTTCTTCGGCCCATGTCGAAATAACCTTGCTGAAATCTATGGTGCAACTTCCACGTTTGGCATTCCTAGAAGTTCATCAGCCCTCGACACGCTTTTTCCACCACACACCAAGCATCACCGCCAAACCAATGCCCGTGTGTAAACTGTGGACCCGCTAATTGTAACACGTCCTCTTTCATGACACTTAGCGACATGCCATAAGGACTCCCCTTTCTCTCTTAGCAAAACTCATCCATGGAGAGAGAGACAAAATTAGCTTCTTCGGTATCTCCACTTACCGACTTCGAGCTTTTTGCCGAACCTGCTCCTCATTTCGGAAAATTTCTTTTCACGTGCCCAGATTGTCCACACGTCCAGCAAATCAAAACTTGCTTCTTCCTGGAGTTCCTCTTCTTTCCGTCACCGACGAGCATGACTTGACCTTCCGGTGAATTGTTTCCTCCACCGTCTAGCCTTCTCTCTTCCGCAAGAAGTTTACCAGTGACTTCAGAAAATATAATTTTCTCCTTCCCATGAATCAAAATCGGCTTCATGTGTTCATAAGAAGTTGGAAGAGACCAGATGAGTCTCAACGCCTGATCCTCATCATCAATCTTCACTCCAATGGATTCCAGCTCCGAGACGATCCCATTGAGAACGCTTAAGTGGTCTGAGATGCTTTGACCTTCAGTCATTCGCAGTGTGTGAAACTGCTCCTTCAGATACACCCGATTTGAGACGCCTTTAGCCTGATACAACTCCTCAAGCTTGTCCCGTAATGCTTTTGCCATCGAAATTCCATGCACATTAGCAAGAACATTCTTGGCCAGACACAGTCGTATCGCGCTTGCCGCTCTCAAATCCAGTTCCTCCCAATCTTCATCGCTCATTCCAGATTTGCTCACACCAACTTTTTCTTCAGTGCTGCTGGTAGCACTACCTTTGGGAATTTCCGAGCCCTTCAAAGCTTTGTGTAACCCCGACTGAATCAGCACGTCCTTCACTTGCACTTGCCACAAGCCAAAATTGATTTTTCCGTCGAATTTCTCCACATCAAATCTCGGCAGATTCGATATCGTATTTCCAGACATCTTCGTAAATTAGTGAACACTAACTTCGCAGAAAACCGAGCAGCAACCTTGAATAGTACTGATCAGATAAATTCTCATGAAGGGTAGCAACCTGCCCCCTAAAGAATTACCCTTCTAAGTAAGCTCCCAGGAAAGGCTGGTGGGGTCACAACGGTCCCACTTAAAAAACCAGTCTCCTAGACAGAACCTACTTACACAGTAATTATTCCCACTGCCCAAAAAACTCCTCTGCACACAAGCTCCACTAGTCACTGGCTCCACCGCACGAAGAGACCTCTTTGGTATCTTTCTGATGTGGAAGATCAGACAAAACTGCAACCACAGAGCATACTCAGAATACCAACTAGGCTAACCTCGCTCTTGATACCACTTGTTGGGAATTCCCGACCACACCGAAACTCCGCCCAAGATCTACTGAAAATAATTAAACTGGAGAACACAAAGTTTAACGTGGAAAACCCTCTGTTAACGAAGAGGGAAAAACCACCAGGGCAACAAGGCCGTAGAAAAATCCACTATCTAAAAAAAAAAAATTACAATCACACAATTTTTTCTACACTCACTTATACCCAAATTACCCCACAGAATTTTCTATCCGTTAACCTTAACTCTCACCCTAAGGGATTTTTAACCAGAAATTAATTGTTAACACAATAACTCTGTGGGATGATTTTACATAAGAAGTACCACCTTCTTATATAGGGGAAAACTCCCCTCCTCTCTCATCCCACTTTCGATGTGGGACAAAAGTGTTGGGTTCGATATACCCGTACGGAACAAATAACGCAGCGGAATTTAAAAATTTTATAAGTATTTATCTCATAAATACTTATTCCGTACATAAGTATAACGATAGAACGAATAAGCATCATTTAAAATCTAGTAACTTTTACTAATTTTGATTTGAAATATAATTTTAAATCTAAAATTACCGTTGATCTTGAACTCCTTCAAAATCGAAGATAGATTGAGGGAATCGATTCCCGGATTGGTAACGTCACTTCACTTCTTTCTTGTGCTTGTGGTTACTCGCTTAGGAATCCACTTGTCTTCCCTCTAAACGTATCCACCTTTTGAAGTCGGGTTCCGATAGCCTCTTTCTTCGCTAGTAGAAAAGTATCGGTTTTCAATAGTATAGAATATGTATATTTTATAAGGAAATATTTGAGAAATTATTCAACACTTGAATAAATCTTCTTGATAATTTAGATCAAATCTTTTTCTCAAGATTAAGTTCAAAACAAGAACTTTTTCTTGTTTAAGAGAATTAATTCAACTCTTGAATTTATTTTACAAAACTCTTTTGTAAAATTTTCTCAAGAACTTAAATTCTAAATTCAAGAACTCTTTCTTGATTTAGATTATGAAGAACACTTTCTTCTTTTCTCTTTTTCAACACTTGAAAATTTTGGAAAAAAACTTAGCAAATGACTTAGCCTATTTGTGTAAACTCTTTACACATATTTATACTAAACTTTTTAGTATAAAATAATCAATAATTAGTAATATTTAAATAAAATCAGATTTTATTTAAATATGATTTACTAACTATTGACTTTTATATAATAAACAATGTAGAGTGGTTCCCTAACCTCTCTTAACCACCATTTATTATATTCACAATTATTTTTAATCTTTAATCATATTAAAGATAAAATAATAAAGGGTTAATTGCTAAATAAACCTTAACCTTTTTGCGTTTGGCAATTTTATCCCAAACTTTGGGTAATTGCAATATAATCTCGACCCCAGTTTACTTATTGCAAGTCGAGCTTAAAACCGGTTGGACCTTAAAAAAAAATGGTCGATTTGAAGGCGGTTCGAACAGATCGGAGCTCATATTTACCGGTTAACTCCAGATCTAGGAGGAGACTCATCACAGGTAGCTTACATTGACATGGAATTTTCGGCTTTGTACGTGGATATACATTAAATACATGGAAATTGTCAACTTGCTACGTGGATGGCATAAAAACCCATGTCAGTGGAAGACTTGGACACAAAATCGATCCACAAATTCCAAAAATCAATCACTCTGCACCCAAATTTGCAATAAGTAAATTGAGGTCAAGATTATATTGCAATTACCCAAAGATTGGGATAAAATTGTCAAACGCAAAAAGGTTAAGGTTTATTTAGCAATTAACCCAATAATAAAACATTAAAATAATAAATCTTGAAATCATTTTTCAAGACTTTATTATTTTAATCATTTCTTCCATTTTCCTTATTTAATAATCATATTATTATTTGGATTTGAAATTTAAAATCCAATTTTAAATTTCAACTATTAATTAGTAATTACATTAATTACTTAATTAATATCCAAAATTCAATTAATCAATCCAATTGATTAATTTAATATATTCTATAATTTGACATCTAATCAAATTAGATTAGTCAATTAATTCTAACTCTTTAGAATTACTATTTGAATTTTACCTTCATTCAAAAATTGGTGTGACCTTTTAGGTTCACAATTAATACTAGTAGTGGGTTTACAACTCTTTGTAATTTGAGTTAATCTTTATTAACTCTTATTCATGAATTAACTCCTTAATTCATGAACCCACATATCATGGGAACACCTAGCAAGTAGCATGAATCTAGTATTAAGTGAATAGCGAGTAAACCTATTTCAATTACAATTACATACATGTAAAATCCTTTCGACATCCAATTTCCCGATTAAATCTTGGGTATGATTTTAGTCGAAACCCAAATTGATTTAATAACTATGATTCTATTTCATGTTTAGTAATTCGTGTATGAATCTCCATTCATCCCGCCTTGGCCAAGGACTTTGAATTACTAACTATGAAACACATAGGAAATTCACTTATCTTCATAAGTGTCGAATCCTTTGTTGGCCACTAACAAACTTCCATACATATTAACATAATACCCAAAATATCCCTTTATACGATTGTGCTAGCAACCAAAAGGATAAATCAAAGTATAATGTAATATGCACAAAGTTACCATTGTGCCTCAAGTCTAAGAATCAATCATGTACTATTGTAACATGAAAATACTTATTCAACAAGACAATTCTTTCATTAAGTATTTTCATACGGTCATGTTCAGTGAACTTGTTGTCTAACAAGCACCCACATATATGTACTTGCGTCCCACGCTAATGTTGATGGAATGCAACATTCTTGTCCAAACAAGCATACATACTATGTGCAATTCTTTTATGGATTATTCGATATCCCATCTCGAAACATCCATCGAATTGGAACTTTATTTAAGATCACGGCTTTCAAGATATGTTCCATGATTACCATCTCTATGCGCAACCATATCTTATAACCACAAGTGATCTAGGGATTTTATCTTAAGTGCAATTATATGATAAATGCTTACTCTTAAGATAAAATAATGCCTTTTAATTAATATAATTCCAATAGATTGTATTTTCAAGTAGAATACGTCCAATCTGATTGGAACGCCGGGTATACTACTCTAACAAAAAGAGCAAAAACCCAACACTTGGACGCCCAATTTTTGAAAAAACTCTGCCCGTGATTGAGATTCCATGAAGAAGCCCCCTTTTTCTACCCCTCTCTCTCTCTCTCTCTCTCTCTCTCTCTCTCTCTCTCTGCTCGCCGAATTCAGCCCAATTGTCGATCTCGTCAGCCCTAGATGGAGCAAATTCCTGATCTTCCTCGCGATTGAAGCCTCTCTGGCGGCGAGGTTGCTCGCCCCTGATCCCCACGACATAGTAATCTGAATCGGTCGCCGAGCTTGTTCCAATCGAGCTCCTCGGCCAAATGAGTACGCGTGAGATGCAATTGTTGGCTTATTGGATATGTATAGATTTTACTTTGCAAAACAAAGCAGAATATATTTAACTAAAATATTAGACCAAAATAATACACAGTTATTAACCTTATTCATTTAATACTTTCCTTTGTTATGATAGTAAAAAATGTACCAAAATCTCGGACAAATGAATAAACGTGATCGACTGCAATTGTTGACTTTTTAATTTAAATTTTAAATAATGACCGCCTTTTTTCAAAGTTTTTTAAAATTATTAAAAAAAAAGTAAAAGTGAATTGTTTAAGCGGGAAATTAGTTACTCTTTTTAGGTACATACCAAACTTTTTTATATTTATATAGATATATATATTTAATTAATGTTTACTCAGAGGTTCAAAATCTTAATCAGATTTACTCCATTCTATTTTTATTAGATGTCGTTTTGAGAAGTTAGTTATTAAGAATAATTCTTTTTGTCTAACCCTCATTAATGAGGATAGAGATGAATGTTTTGAGAAGAGATGAATAGTGAATATGAAAAGAAGTAGTGTATTTATTAGATGGATGAGGGTAATAATGAAAAAATATGTAAAAAAATATATACATTTATTTTGTTAACGCTTTTTTTTTTCAAACGTCAAATTATATAAATCACTTAAAAACTCAAAAGAGAACAACTGAAGTGTCAAATGACACACTGGAACCAGAAGACTGGACCACCCCCTTGTCATCACATGCAAGGGGTACAAACTCCATCAAGGAGGCAAACTACCAAAAAACAAAACTCCAAAAAAAGCAGACAAGCTGCACTGAAAGCAGACAAAGCTGCACTAAAAGCAGACAAGCTGCACTAAAAGCAGACAAAGCTGCACTAACAAACCAACACAACAAAACGAAAATAAAACTCACACACCTAACCAACGGCGATCCACAGCCACTAGCAAAGAGATCCAAGACAGCCACAAACCGAAACCTCATGCCCGAAAACTGCGGCCACACGAGCCGCCTAGACGGATCTGGAGAAGAGACTGCTCTCGGTTTAGATCTGGACTCCGAAAATCATCCATGGTGGGGGAGGAGAGGGAGCCGCAGCAAGGACTAAACCAACACTACTAAAATTAAGCAAAACTAAACAAAACGAAAACAAAAAGGGAAACTAACAACACGAAAACAAATTCCACAAGGGAAACCTAACAACACAAGAACGTAAAAAAAAAAAGAAAAAAAAACGAAAGATTACTAACCAAAAAAAAAAACCTATGAAAAACAACAAAACCTCCCCTGCTCTTCTCGGACCAATGCACAGTAACCGGCAACACCACCCAACCATAGACCAATCTCCACAACCACAACTAAAAGGGAGAAAACAAACCTAAAGCCTCCAGATCTAAAAACTCCGGTCAAGCACGAGCGGGTAGACAGATCTAGCGAAGAAGCGAAATTCAGGCCCAGATCTGAACTCCCAACAGCTATAATCAAAAGAAAGAGCCAACAAGCATGGAAACCCACCCGACAAGCCATATCGAAAGGGCTTCCGACTCCGGACCCAGCCCCAAACCTTAGAAAAAGGAAGGACGGTTCAAGAGATTCCGCCTCCATCGACCACCGGACAACAGCCAGAGAGAGCGCGCCCGCCTTCAAGCCCAGCCCATGACCGGATAAGTGCGCGGCACCGACAACGGAACAGAGGAGAAGGGGGGACGCAGGATCGGCTTGGTCTTCTTGCGAGAGAGAGAGAGAGGAAAAATTTTTTAGGAGAGAGAGAGGGGCCGACCCAACTAATTTTAGTGATTTATTTTGTTAACGCTTGATAATGCCAAAATGACATTTAAAAAAAAAAATAGAGGTTATGTGTTTGTGTGTTTTTAAGCCTCTTACTAAAATGTCCTTAATAATGTACTCGTACTCGAAACACGCGTCATATCACTGCTCCTTCCTAGAGATGTCAAAACGGGCTGGCGGGGCGGGCCAGCCCGCA
>CACSLK010012206.1:3036188-3054315 GCA_902706635.1 Striga hermonthica | reverse complement strand
ACAGCAAAAAAAAAAAAAAAAGGGAATTTTAATTGACAAAGATTTTTTACCTTCAACAGACAAACATCAATAAAAAAAACGACATTGATAAAAAATTGAAAGAAGCTATTTGAGGTCACAATCAACAAATTGAATAACACTATACAGAACACCAAAAAAATGGTGTGCATACAATGAGTAAAAAAGATGACACACATTCAAGTAATACTTACTGACAAAATAAGAGGAAAAAATGAAAATCGGAAAAAAATATCTGGATTTACCTTAACACTTTCACTTATGTTCAATTCTTCAACGGGATTTCTGGGATCGACACTCGGTTTATGTGGAGGCCGACTGTGGATTTTGCGTTTGTTGGTTTTATCTTTAATTATTTTCTCGTCTTCTTCTTCATCGACGGAGCATTCTTCACTGTCACTTACTTCGGCTTCAATTTCATCCTCAAAATCGGAATCCGGTGAGTTCATATTTTTTTCCGATCTGGTCCCTTTCTTGTCGAACTGCAGTTTTTTTTGTACAAGGGTTGGGTGCTTGTTCGATTTGATATTCCTTAGACGGGAACTCGACCTCCGATGTGGAGAAATCCCGTCTCCACTGTATGGGCTTCTTCCAAATTTGGTGTTTGCCATTGATGTTGAGGTTGAGCGGAAATAGGGTTTATTTGCAGTTGAATGAAGACGATGGACAGGGTAGTGGGAGAGATAATAAAGTTGAAATCTGATACACTTTTTTATCGGGTAGCGGTTTGTAATGATATTGTGATTTGTTCAAAAAATCAGACTAATAACTTTTGTGGCATATCTGCAAATAAAAGTTAAATTTTATTTAATAATGTAATTATTTATAAATTGATATTTATTGTGTAATAAAAAGTCAAATGGATAGTGTTTACAGTAATTTTCTCTTGTTTTAAATGATTACAAAGTTATGGGCATGGTTGCGTGAACCATGATCTGATGGGGTTTGACAGAAAGCCACATCTAGTTGTGGCATTCTCCTCCGTCCCGATGAGAATGGAAAGTAAAAATCCTCAAATTTTCGATCGCGATTCTTTCTTGTATTTTAGTTTCCGTATGGAGACCTCTCCTTTTGGATTTCGAAGTTCCATTGCATATGGAGTGTTCCCGATATGATCTTTAATCCTCTTTCTTTCTCGTATTTTAGTTATGAATCTTGTAGTATCATTTCCCTGGTTTCGTTTCTTTACTTAGTGTTTTTGCTCCCCAAATTTCGCTCTGAAAATTAGGATTTTTTCTGTGATTTGGTGGTTTTTTATTTTTGGGGTTTCTGCGGGTTGGGGGCAGTGCGGTTGGTAGTAGTAGGGTGGGAGTTTTCCTGGGTGGGTGTTTTAGATCGGGGGCTGTTTTATTTATTGTATCCGAAGTGTCTGTTTTTTGGTTTGTTTGTGTTCTGCAGGGCGTTTTTGATTTTCGGATTATGCTTTTGTTCTAGTGAGTTGAGATATTGATAGTGGTGGTGATATGGCGCAAGGTCTAGTTGAGAAGATGTCTAAATTTGCTATATTTGCAAAGGAGAAAGGGGGCATCGCTCTCTCAGAAGAAGATATAAAACCAAGCTTACAGGGGTGTGAGCTTAGCTTAATTGGCAAAATTTTCGGAGAAAAAAAAGGTGAATCTCAATGGGCTGAAAACAACAATGGTGAGGGTATGGTATACATCTCAACCGTTCAACATCAGAGCCCTAGGACAGAACTTGTTCCAGATTCTTTTCCAATCGGAGGAAGATAGATCTAAAGTTCTTCATGGAAAAGTGTGGTCCGGTCCTTTGATGGACAATATCTGCTACTTAAGGAATGGAAGAAAAACGAGGTGGAATTCTGAGATGAAGAGTTGACAGTGGAGCTATGGGTACAAAGACACAAATTGCCACTGCATTGGTATGTGAGGAAACTTGAGTTAAGGTTGGAAGGATATTTGATAGAGTTCTTGATGTAGTTGTTCTAGGAGCTACCAGCTACAACGGTAATATGGTTAAAATTCTTGCAACAGTCAATCTTTTGGAGCCTATACCTAGAGGTACAACCATAAAGTTGGGCAAGAGGAGCAGTGGATGGAGTTTAGGTATGAGAATTTTTTAACTTTTTGCTTTTATTGCGGTCGTATAGGTCATCGTGATAGAATATGTTAGGTGAAGAAATCTGATGTGCAGAGAAATGTGTTGAGATCTAGGCAATATGGGGAGTGGTTAAGAGGATCTTTTGGGGGGGTTCTCTGATTCTAGAGAAAAAAGATCCTCAAGTCCTTCGAGTGAGAGGGCTAAGTCTGAGTCTAGTAAGGCTAAAACAACTTTGGGTGGGGAAGGGAAGCCTAGTGATATGCCTGAAAAACCTAAAGCCCAAAAAATTGTAGGGCCTGAGGTAAGAGGGCTTGAGCAATCTAAAGATCAGGGTAGCAAGAGCCAAGAGATGGTTAGCAGTAATAATGGGGTGGAGCCATCCAAGAATAAAGAGGAGGGCATAAAGGAAATAGGTCCTAGCCCTTCTGAACCCATGGAATTAGATGCTAGCAAGATCTATGACCTGGATCTTAGCAACCTTGTTAGTGTGCATGTTGGTCAAATCGAACAAAAGGTCCATGTTCCTAAGAGTCAGAGATCTTTTGTTAGGATTACCAAAAGTTAACATGTGGAGTCTAAAAACAAAACTTCTGATAAACAGGTAGATTTTTGTGAATCTCACGGTGATATGTCTCTTTTGGAAAGGAAAACTATAACAGACACTGAGGTGTTTGAGGTAGATTATCTTGATTCTTCCAAAAAAAAAAAAACATGGATAATGGTTATCTAAAGATGGAGGAAACCAACCAATATGGTCCCAAAGTTCCAAATAAGAGTTTTGGTGTGGAATTTGAGAGGTTTGAGAGGACCCTCTACAATTCCCCATTTGAAGGCTAATCTAAGGGCCTATCTCTCAGATTTTGTGTTTATTTATGAAACTAAAAAGAAAATATCTTTTGTTCAAACTGTTTGTAAAAATATTCATATGGATAGTAGATGGGTGTATGTTAATCCT
This sequence comes from Striga hermonthica, assembly GCA_902706635.1. Lineage (NCBI taxonomy): Eukaryota > Viridiplantae > Streptophyta > Magnoliopsida > Lamiales > Orobanchaceae > Striga > Striga hermonthica. The sequence goes on along the minus strand of CACSLK010012206.1, from coordinate 3,051,284 downwards.
GTAGGGTCCAAGGGTGGTCTTTTGTTATGTTGGTCCATAAATGTGGATATTGTGGATTGTGTCCTTTCTGATTTTAGTGTTCAGGTTGAGTTTAGGTGGAAAGGGGGGACTGAGGTTTGGTGGGTTGTTTATGTGTATGCAAGTGTTTTACCTGCTGAGAGACAATCCCAATGGGACTTTCTTTGTAAGCACCAACATAAGTGGGGTAATTTGTGGTTTGTTGCAGGTGATTTTAATGATAATGATGATAAGAAAGGGGGTGTGCTGAGAGGGGAGGCTAGTTTTAAACGTTTTAGGGATTTGTGTCTACTTTGAAGGGGATTAAGTGTCGTAGTACATGACACCCTTTCATCTGGTCAAATAATAGGAGGGGAGGACTTTGTAGAAGTTAAGTTGTCCTAGTACATGACACCCCAGAGTGGTTTGTTTCTTTCCCAGAAGTCTCAGTTCAACACATTTCTCAATTTTCATCTGATCACTGTATTCTGATTATGGATGCTGAAGGACCTAGTAAAAGCAAGAAGAAAAGATTCATTTTTTATAGCAGGTGGGTGAAAGCTGAAGGATACCAAGATTGTCTTAAAAAGGCAGGGGATATAAATGTTAATGGTACAGGGGGTATACAAGTTCCAAAGAAAGTTGAGATGTGTTAAATGAGGTCTACTTGGGTGGCTAGATGGGAAAGACACAAACTCTTTTCAAACTATTAAATCATGCAATGCCAAGCTTGAAATACTAGGGCAACAGAGAGGGCAGAGAGACTGGGATGAATGGGTTTAATGCAAAATACAGGTTCACCAGGCATAGAAGGGTGAGGAAATTTTTTGGAAACAGAAGGCAAGGGTCAGATGGCTAAAAGAAAGAGATAGTAATACCAGACTTTTCCAGACTTGTGTGAGGCAAAGAAAGGGCAGGAACAACTTAGAGCAATTGATTACTAGACTAGAAAAGAAATGTGAAAGTGATGAAGAATACTTGAAGGAGATCTCTGACTTTTTATTACCAGATGTTTAAAACTCAGAATTCTAGCTTTAATCCTGAGGTGTTGCAAGCCATTCCAAGATCTATCACACCTGCTATGAATCAAAGACTCACTAGAACTGTTGTAGAGGAAGAAATTAAAGCAGATTTGCGAGAGATGGACCCAAACAAGGCACCAGATATAGATGGATTTTCTCCTATGTTTTTTCAATCTTCTTGGACATAATCAAACATGATTTAGTCAGTGCTATATCAAACTTTTTTCATTCTGAGTGCATTCCAAAGACTACAAATCACACAGTTATCACTCTCATTCCAAAAGTCAAATTCCCCAGAGAGTAACAGACTATAGGCCCATTAGTCTTTGCACCATTACCTAGAGATTGATAGCTAAAATTCTAGCTAATATAATCAAGCATGTGCTCCAAGTTTGCATATCTCAAACCCAGGCTGCATTTGTCCCAGGTAGGATGATCTTAGACAATGTGATCATAGCTAATGAGTGTATACATGTATTGAACAGAAGGAAAAAGGCAAGAAATGCTTCATGGCCATAAAGTTAGCATATGACAGGGTTGAGTAGGGTTTCTTGATTAGGGTCTATAGACATATGAGTTTTTGTTAGTCTTTTTTATCTGGATTTGGGCCTGCATCAGTTTTGTCTTGGGGTTTGAGGCAAGGGGATCCATTATCCCCTTATCTTCTTATCATTTTGTCTGAAGTTTTGTCAAATCTGATACATCAAGCCTGTATTTCCAAGTCTTATATGGGCCTCAAGGTCAGTTATCATGCCCCTAGTGTGTCTCACTTGTTTTTCACTGACGATTCTCTTATTTTTTGTAAGGCAGATCATCATCATGCTTCTCTAATGCGTCTTATTCTAAATACCTAATGTGTTGCATCTAGTCAATCTGTTAATCTGTCAAAATTAAATATTTTCTTTTCTGGGAACATTCTTAATCCTGTAAGAGTGGCCATCTGCCAAACTCTAAATGGGTTGTGATGGCTAAGAGCTCCATAAATCTGGGGCTTCCTATGGTGATTGGTAGAAGTAATAGGGATACTTTTGCCTTTGTGAGGGAGTGTGTAGTGGCTAAGGTTTCAAATTAGAAGAATATCTTTTTAAGTGAGGCAGGGAAAGAGATTCTTATCAAAACAGTTTTAAGTGCTCTCTTTGTTTAAGTTATGTCTGTATATAGAATCCCCGTGGGTATTTGTAGAGAGTTGTGTAGAGATATTGCAGGGTTCTGGTGGGGAGGAAATGATGAGGGGGGTAGAAGAATTCATTGGGCTCAGTGGGGGCATTTGGCTTGGTCTAAGTGTGAGGGTGAGTCGGGTTTTAGTGAATTAGTGGATTTTAATGAAGCTTTAACTAGTACGTAACCCGTGCGATGCACGGACAATATTTATTTTGGTAAAGGTTAAAAAATCAATAAGTTAAAATACGTAGAGCATTTGTCAAGTAATCATAAAAAATTTGTCATGAAAATTCATTATTAAAAACCTCCTTATATACAACATTATTAGTTTGATTAACGTCGGGCAACTCATTGTCCTCATAAACTAATACTTTCAACTCCTTCATATTAGTTACACATAAAACAACAATATATAACTTACCATGGCTAAATATCGATTTTTTTTTAAGAGCATGCAAAAATGAGAAAATATACGACCCTGACTCTTGTTTATGGTCATGGTATACAAAATCATAAGGGAGAACTGCCTATGCTGGAACGTAAACGGAACCCTAACATCGGAAAGTATCATATTCATTCGAGGAATCAACACATTCTCACCTTCATGATCTCCAGTCAATATCTTACATTCAAGCACATGAGTAGAAAACTTGGTAACAACCAAGCGTGTTCCATTGCACAATCCTATAGAATAGTCCACGTTCCTTAATAACATGATTGGAGTTCCAATTTTCAAATGCAATTCATGGTTCGGTGTTTCTGAAAACTAGATGCTATTCAAAAACTCGGAAGTTTGGAGTTTTGCCCAAAACAAAAAAAAAAAAAAAAAAAAGTTATTATTTGAGTGGGACTACCACATAATGTCAGAGCTCAAATACATACGACCTTCCTCAGAATTCATCTTCGACATGTATTAATTGATAGACTCAACGACCTCCAAAGTAGGCGCTAATAGAGCACTATCATTCAAATGTCTAGAATTCTTAGTTGTATTCTTGAACATTGGATAGGTACTTTTCACGATTGTTGCAATTGGATCATCGAAGGGTTCCAGTCTTGTAACGTCTAGAATGTTAATGTAGGTACAACCATCGATTGATCCTCCTACAGGCCCATCTCCAATTCTAACAATCCAATCAGTAAACGTTTCTACCTTGTCACGCTCGTCCGAATTGGAAATGTTCTGAAGATGCATGTTTTTTGAAAGTCGTAACACAATACAATCCCTCCAAATGGTGGAAGCATTAATAGTTGCATTCACAATATCCTAACAACTCCCCTTTGAAATGACTGAAAGTTATTTGTCAGAAGTCTGCACAAAAAAATAACGAAATGAAAGTGAAAAGAAAAAAGAAACAATAAATAATATTATACCTCAATATTATGAAAAATAATATTTATGATGTTATGATAAGAATTAGGAAACTTACTCTCAAACATGCGAACCACTCGAAGTTGCAACATAACTCTCTTTGCTCGTTCAACTTCCTCGATAAGACCGGAAGGTTGATCTATTTTTTGTTTGACACTTACTATGGATTCACTAATTACTCGTATGTTCGTCAATGGTGATTTTTTTGTGTGGGGTTGATATGATACTTATAAGCATATTAATTGTTTTAACAACAAATAATATGGAAATAAAATTACATTGAACGCTAATGGTGATTTTTATTTATATTGTATATTTTTTTCACGTGAATGGTAATTGTGTATCATCAAAATTGTGTATTTTTTTTACGCGTTGTTTATTACGTTTTTTTATTTGAAAGACTGAGAATGTTATAGTTGTTTATATTACACTTTATATCTTATTTTTATATATATTAAAAAAAATATAAAATTTCAAATTGTGAATATAACATGTCTAATACCATTGAACGCTAATGGTGATTTTATTTATATTGTATATTTTTTTTCACGTGAATGCTAATTATGTATAATCAAAATTGTATATTTTTTCACCCGCTGTTTATTACGTTTTCTATTGGAAAGACTGAGAATGTTGTAGTTGTTTATATTGCATTATAAACAACAATACTAAAATAAACCCTTCCCCTAACTGGCAACAAACTAAGAAGCCGCGAATACAGCATCCAGAGACGAACGGCCATACGGATAGAAACCCAGCCCGAATATAGCTCCAAAGACTCCAGAGCGAACCACACCAAACGGAAAAATTCTCCACCCGAGCGAACCACCCCGGACCAGCGACCGGAGGCCAACTCCTTCTCTTCCCACACACCAACCAAGGACTACGGGCACCAAACACGACCCACAGCTCGCAACCCGCACCCAGCTCGACTTCCAAGCGCCAGGGAAGAACGGGAAAAGAGGGAAAAGAAGAATCTAACGTCGACATTGACCAACTCAAAGGAGAAGGCTGGAGCCAGCCGCTCGACACCTCTCGACACCCACCTGAAGCTCACTTGGACATAGTCGACCGACGAGAGAGGCAAAACACTACATTGGAGAGGGGCAGACGAGGCTTTGAGCGACAAGTAGCACAGACCGGTAACGACTGGCGCCATGGCGTCGCGGAGAGCCAGTAGAGGGGAGGCACCGACTAAAATGAAGCTAGGGTTTTCTGATTTGTGATTTGGAGGAAATCGAAAGGGAAAGGGTATTTCGAAAATTTTATTTGGTTGTTGTAGGACGAGTTTCTAACGAGGTAAATCTTATAAAATCCAATAATTAGATTCTGATCAGTAGTTAAATAAATTGACAAATATCTAACTTTTTCTTAGGCTACTAAGCAAACTCTGACTATTAGATTTTCATAAGATTTACGTTGTTAGAAATCTCGTCCTACATGCTTTCAAATGATACCTCCCAATACAAACTCGGATATCTTAATTATCAGAAATGTTGAATAGAATTATTTTCTATACACATGTGCGTCTACTTTTATCGTCGATCGATTACCGACGTATCAGTTTTCAGAAATCTATAAACCATACCTCATTTTGTTCGTCTATTTATGGTCTTCAAAAGCCCTGAATCAATTTTAGAGATGAATTCTAAATTTATCGTTTATTAAATTGTTTTTTTCTTATTAGGATTTTTAATAGAGGAGACAACTTGTTAGTTTCGTGTACTTTGGGAGGTAATCTGTCAAGGAAAAAAGTTTGTGAGGCAAAGTCTGAAAATGGGAATACTTTGGGAGGTAAAGAAAATTTTTCCCTTTCATTCTTCAATTCAATTCGATTGTAGAGTGCAGACACTTAAAGCCACTTAGTTTGCAATTGACAAGTTAAAATCCGATTTGACTGAAAAATCAGTTTAATCAATTCAACTCTTTTCAAATTACCAATATAATTAAATAATATCAATAAAATTCATTCTCACACATGACATAATTTTAATTCACTATTTATCGACTCACATATTTTTAGCTATATATCATTTGTAATAATCAGTCTTATATTTTTACATTACTTCAACATTAAGCTATAAATTTTTAACATTATTTAATTACAAATTCAAAATCTAACTAATAACTTAGTTTAGCCAACAAGTCCATTGAATACCGATTTTATCTTTTTTTGTATATTTATTTAAAATTAACCTGCTTTAACCAATAAATCCAATGAAAAAAAATGTTTTGGTTATAAAACTGTGCTTGGCGAGATTAGTACTAGGATGAGTGACCCAACTGTTTTGGTAACAGCTATTCGCTCCCAACTTCGCTATTATAGATTCAATTTTAGAATCCTAAGGTAAAACCATTCAACTTCAAATCAATCCAAATCACCTCCATACAAAACCTTGTCTAGTGGTAGGGCATCTCCACCAATCAACCAACATTATACCACCTTTTAATATCACGTCAACATTCCACTATCAATCCTCTTTTTTACATTTTCTCTTCCAACAACTTTATACTCACTACTCAAATAATCTTGGACTCACAACTACACCACCATCACTATCCCACTTTTACTAAATTAATAAATACAAAAAAAAAAAAGTGTGGAACAAAAAAAAAATAATAAAAAAAAGTTGACAATTGCAGCCAAATTGGACAAAGGGCCCTATTTTTTTTACCGTTGAAGGCAGAAGAAACGATGTAAAATTTTACACCTCTCTAAAGCTAAGCATAATTCTGACATTGAACTGACATTATACCTTTGTTGGAGTTGCTCTTACTTGAAGCCAGCATATTGTCAGCCTTTGGGTAAAATTAATCAATTGCCCTCTCACAATTTCTTCAAGAATGATGAAGAAAACACATGGGAATTTCATCGCAATTCAAAATTCAACTTTAACCAAATGTTGAATACCTACTGTATATTTACAAAAAGAAAGGTCACCAGCACCACACTAGACATGGTCACGGGTCGAACCGGCCCACTGAACCAGCCTGGCCCCCCGGCCCAGCCCGAACCGGACCCGGACCGGAAAAGCCGGTTTTCGAATCGGAACCGGACATCTAGAGGGCCGGTCCCGGGCCTCTTCGGTCAAAAAAAAAAAACCCGGCGGGCCGGGCCGGGTCCGATCCGGGTTCTGGGTTTTTGAGCCAACGAGGAAGGAGAAGAATATGTGGGGCCCGGCCCGGAACCGACTCGACCCGCCGGGTTTGCGACCCGACGATTAAGGGCCGGTTCAGTGAACCGGCCCTTAGTTACAAGCGGGCCGGGCCCGGTTCACTACACAGTGAACCGCCGACCCGGCGGGCCGGGTCGGGTTTCGACCCGGCGGGCCCCGACCCGGCCCGGCAAATGGACACGTCTACACCACACCCAACCTTCCCCATATCTCTCCATCCCTCACCTTTGGAGCAGTTGAAGAAAATCACCCAAACAACACATTATACAAACCGAAATAACAAGAAAACGTTGACACCGAATTCCAAAAATTCCCTTCTCAAAAGCGACATAACAGTAAAAACAATGTATCAAACCGAAAAAAAAAGCACACCATCAACACCTGTTAGCAATTGCTTCATCATCATCAATAAAAAATATAGACAACTATTAGAAGGTAATTTGTCAAGGAAAAAAGTTTGTGAGGCAAAATCTAAAAATGGGAGTACTTTGGGAGGTAAAGAAAAATTTTCCCTTTCATTTTTCAATTCAATTTGGTTTTAGAGTGCATACACTTAAAGCCACTTAGTTTGCGATTGACAAGTTAAAATCGGATTTGACTGAAAAATCAATTTAATTCAACTCAACTCTTTCAATATTATCAATATAATTAAATAATATCAATAAATCATTCTCACACATGACATAATTTTAATTCACTATTTATCAACTCACATATTTTTAACTATATATCATTTGCATTAATCAGTCTTATACTTTTACATTACTTCAACTTTAAGCTATAAATTTTTTAATATTATTTAACTACAAATTCAAAATCTAATCAATAACTTAGTTTAGCCAACAAATCCATTGAATACCGATTTTATCTTATATTTGTATTTTTATTTAAAATTAACCTACTTTAACCAATAAATCCAACTAAAAAACTATTTTTGTTATAATTAACTGTACTTGGCGAGGGTAGTACTAGGATGGGTGACCCAACTGTTTTGGTAACAGCCATTCGCTCCCTTAACTTCACTATTATAGATTCAAAATTAGAATCCAAAGGTAAAACCATTCAATTTCAAATCAATCCAAATCACTTCCATACAAAACCTTGTCTAGTGGTAGGGTAAGAGCATCTCTAATGGGCCTTCAATTGTAGAAATGTGAAAGAATTTCAATAAAAAAAATCTACAACCTCAAGGTCTAACTGCTAATGATAATGACGTGGTTGGAGAGAGAATGAATAAAATCTAACACTCTTTCTACATTTAAAACTCTTTGTAGACATGCTGAGTCAGATTATTCCTCCCACTAACTTTTTTTTTATTATTATTAAAATAGCAAATTTGTTAAGAAAAGAGACGTAACCGTTGGAGATATTTTATGGTATTGAACTCCAACTTATTCCACGTTGATGGAAGTTTTTTATTTAATTGCCACACAACCTCCAATTCATGCTCATGGTTGGAGATGCTCTAAAAGATGTGCAGCTGGTAAACAGTTAGGGCATCTCCACCAATCAACCAACATTATACGACCTTTTAATGTCACGACAACATACCACTATGGTGTTTGAATATTATTATTATTATTATTATTATTATTATTATTATTATTATTATTATTATTATTATTATTATTATTATTATTATTAGCATTTAACATTTATTTATATATAATGACTTGGTGGACAAGATAGGTTTTAGGGTTTGTGTCTTATTTAAAGACATTTCATCTTTGTTATTCGGTGGTGAATTGATAATAAGAATTGATTGAGTTTTGTGAGTTTTACGAGAGAGTATCTCGTTTATCTTTCCCACTCGTACACTTTCCTTACATCAATTGATATCAGAAGTCAGCACGATTCAAGATGCCGCCGCGGAAAGACGACATCGATGGGCGTGACGCCACCATTGAGTATCCGGGTCGACAAGCCACGGGCTTCGGTCGCCAGATCAATCAATTGGATTGTCGGGTTGAGGATCTTTCGACGGGGATCGAAGAAGTGCGTCTTACGATCAACAACGTGGTTGAGGATTTGCAGACGAACCGTGACGCGGACAACCGGGGCGTTCGCGGGGGAGTTCACGGAGGACGTGGAGGTCGTGGTCCAGGCGGGACGCCCCGCCGGAGATCTCCACAACCACCGTCCGGCGACGAAGACGACGAGGATACCATCTCGGAGGTGAATCCCTTCGGCGAGTGGCAACCTCCGCACGTCGAGGCTGACCCCTTCCCTGCATACGGCGGCTGTGACATGTGGCGACGGAGCTCGGTCTTCGTGAACGGCGACGATCAATGCAGCGATAGGGGCTGGCGCGAGGAGGCAGCCTTCGCTGGCGGATATCGTATCCGACACGATTGGGGACTTGATCGCGAATATGGTCAATGGGAGGGCCCATTTCGGGTTGACATCCCCGAATTCGATGAAGAGCAAGTTGACGGGCCATTGTACGATGGTCCGCGGGTGTTTGATGAAATACCCGAGGAGGTGAAGGAGCGTCTTACGTGTGAAGTGGACAGTCTCTACGACGATCCGTCGATTTTCGATAAGGAGCCTTTGGGCCCGGAGGAATTCAATCATGTTTCGGGTATCGAAATTCAACTGTTGGAAGAATTTGGTGTTCGATTGGTAGTTATTCTATTGCGCAGGCCCGATATTTTCTCCCATGAGAATTTGTTGCGCCCTTGCAAACAAATGTTATTTTTTGGTCCCCACGGTCCCCACGACTACTTCAAAATTCTGTGTGTGGCTGCTTCATATATGCCTTTCCATGAATTTCAAGGGGATGATACCATGGAGTTGCGACATTCATCCTTCGTGTTCAATCGATGGGGGTTTCCTACCATGAGTCCGACACCACACGCCGGCCACGGGAGCGCATCGGCTTCGAGGGCGAAGCCTTCTGAACCGGAGGATAATGGTGTAGAATATTATCATTATTATTATTATTATTATTATTATTATTATTATTATTATTATTATTATTATTATTATTATAATTATTATTATTATTTATTATTATTATTACGGAATCAAAATGATTACAAGAAATTGGAGGGGAGCCGAGATACTATCTGGGCCCCCACTCCTTTTGCAATGGAAAAGCTAATACGAGTGAAAATATGAGGAGCGGCACGTGCCCCTGCATCCTGAGATACAGAATACTTCTGTATCCTCTTGAGTAGGCCAATGGCCTCCGTGTGCAACTCCCCTAAAGAAGAGAAAGAGAATGGAAGAAATCCATAGCCCTTAGTTGCACACAAGGCGTCATATTTCGCACGTTTGCGCTGAGCGGCATCAACCACAACACGTCCCGGAACGAAGTCAGACATCCCGAATTGGGTCAAGGGCGAGGAACCAGTCAAATCAACGCAAACGTCAAGCCCCCTATCCCATGAGTAAAGTAGTAAGTCAGCAGGGCGAAGTGGTCTATCTTGCGCATCGAGGAGCCCAATATCGACCTCCTTACCAACAGAGATCCCGGAGCCCAAATCAACGCAAACGTCATTATTATTATTATTATTATTATTATTATTATTATTATTATTATTATTATTATTATTATTATTATTATTATTATTAGCATTTAACATTTATTTATATTTAGTGACTTGGTGGACAAGATAAATTTAGGGTTTGGGTGTTTTATTTAAATACATCTCATCTTTGTTATTCGGTGGTGAATTGAAAATAAGAATTTATTGAGTTTTGTGAGTTTTACGAGAGAGTATTTCGTTTATCTTTCTCACTCGTACGCTTTCCCTGAATCACACTATCAATCATATTTTTTACATTTTCTCCTCCAACAACTTTACACTCACTACCCAAATAATCTTGGACCCACAACTACCCCACCCCTATCACTATCCCACTTTTACTAAATTAATAAGGAGAAATGCTATAGGTACAAATATTGTACATAGGGGTGTGCATAACACTCACATTGAGTGAAACCGACCAAAAATAAAAAATCAAGTGAACCTCACTCCATGTGAGTGTTATGTATATCTCTATGTACATTTATTATATACTTATAGCATTTTTCATTAATAAATACAAAATAGTATGAAAACAAAAATAATAATAAAAAAAAAAGTGGCTGACAATTGTAGTCAAATTGGACAAAGCGCCCCATTTTTTACCGTTGAAGGCGGAAGAAACGTTGTAAAATTTTACACCTTCTCCACCAATAAAGCAAAGCGTAATTCTAACATCGCAATTCAAAATTCAACTTTAACCAAATGTTGAATACCTACTATATATTTACAAAAAGAAAGATCACCAGCACCACACCCAACCTTCCCCGTATCTCTCCATCCCTCACCTTTGGAGCAGTTGAAGAAAATCACCCAAACAACACATTATACAAACCGAAATAACAAGAAAACGTTGACACCGAATTCCAAAAATTCCCTTCTCAAAAGCGACATAACAGTAAAAACAATGTATCAAACCGAAAAAAAACACACCATCAACACCTGTTAGCAATTTCTTCATCATCATCAATAAAAAAGTATAGACAACTGTTAGCATTTTATTCATCATTATCATCATCACAAAAAACTATCAACACCTGTTAGCATCATCATCATCACCATCATCATCATCACAAATCTGATTGAAAAATGGGTCCTTGAGGAGTTCGGCAGCTGATGGCCTGGCCCTTGGCTGAGCAAGACACTTCTCAATAAATGCTTTGGTCTCGAGATCCTTGACCTTGTTCATGGCCTGAGGCCTCACCCCAGATGTCACTTTCTTGTATATCTTGACCACATTCTCACACTCGCTGTACGGAAGCTCGAGAGTCACCATCTCGAGCAAGCACATGCCAAAAGAGTATATATCTATCATCTCCGTGTAGTTCTCGTCATACAGCTCGGGCGCCATGAATTCCGGTGTTCCAAGAACCGAATGGGCCGAGTGGTTTTTCCCAACTATTGCCGCCAAGCCGAAATCGCCAATTTTTACCTGCACAAATTTATGAAAAGGACTAATTTTCGAAATTACGACCAAAAAATTATTAGAGTTGTAAATGGCATAACAAAACTCGATTATCTACGAAAAGCACCAGCTATGCCACACAATAATTTCAAATACTCCTTTCTAATTCTATTTGACTAATTGGATGCACCCTCACCAGGAGATTATCAAGAAAATATATAGGTCAAACTGAGTGTATGTACTGTAATTCTAAAAGATAATTGTGTATTTTCCACTTTTCCCCATAACCAGTTCAAACTTTAAGAGTAGACTTTTCTTCAATTTTTCCAACAACTCCAAACACACATTGCCCAAAATATAGTGATCCTTTCATAACTCTACACACACATTGATCAAAGCTGTTTAATTGCTTTTTACCTGACCAACGTTTCCATTGATGAAGATGTTGCTACAGTTGAGGTCCCTATGAATCACACACGGCTCATGCCTGTGCAAATAATCCAGGCCTTTCAGAATCTGCCTGGACCACTTCTTGAGGGCCTTCATCGAGACGTGCTTGTGCTTCTTTCGGTACTCCCTCAGGTTACCCGAGGTACAAACCTCAGTTATGAAATTCAGCGTGTTCTTCTCTTTATCCCGCCAGACAGAGTACAAGGCTATTATATTCTTGTTCCTCAGGTTTCGGAGCAGGCGGACCTCGGAAAACAGCCGGTTGATCATGGTCTCGTCATCCGAAAAGTTTCGCAATTTGACTTGGTTCCAGGCGACCTCAATCCCTTCTTCCTGGTCGAAGGCTCTATATACTTTCTTCACAGCCCCCGAGCCAAGGAGCTCGCTGTACCGACCATATCGGCCGGTGGGGTCCACTTCCTCAAACGACTCCTTGTTCGGATCCTCCTCTAAGTTGGAACTCATGCCAGGCATCTACAACGACAGATCGAAAAGAGAATAATTACGATGAACTTGAGTTGAATCATTAGTAAATTATGAATTTCAAACGATTTCTACTGCTAAACCCTGTCAATTGAATACTTTAAACCTATTACTGCTCTTTCCAAGACGCTCACATACGCCATTAACAGAAAATAGAAAATTGGAACTTAGTAAACCATATCAGATCCCCGAATGCATGAACTGTACAATAATTTGCAAGATTTAATCTTTCGAACAAACTGAGAGAAAAGTATGCAATTTCTCATCTCCATCACTACAAGACAGTTCGTAAATTCGTGAAAAATCACCATTCTCCCCCAACCATGGATTGACGAAATTCCAATAATACAGAAAAATCATGAATATTTACCATTAATCGACAATTTTCTCGCGGATGGACGAACAAAAACGCGCTTCCCTGTGTTTCTACTTTCTCAGGGTTTGGTTTGCTGCAGCAACAGTTGAAGACGAAGCAAAAAAGGAGAGAGTAAAACACGAAAGGGCAGAGGCTCTGAGAACAGGAATTTATAATAGTGAGGTTTTTGTATTCGACTGTGGTCAGGTGATATTAGACCGTCATAGACTATATAATTCTAGGAAAACCTAACGCAAGCTAGGTTTTAACCCGATTTTATTATGTACTTGTTGTATTTTTCATTAAAAATATAGTGATCGAATTATATTATATTTCTATAATTTGTTGATTCATTATTAAATGATAAATCAAATAGGGGTACTTTGTTTACAAAATATATTACTCACCATCTAATTTATACTTAAAATTTAATTCAATTTTAACTTAATTATATTATCTTTATATTATTCATATAATTAAATACTGCAAATTAATCGTTACTTTAATTCACTTTTCATTCACTCGTATAATTTTACTTAACTATAATTTCGCATCATCTATATCATACTTTTACATTAAATCAATTTAATTATTTTATTTTAAATATTATTTTAATATAAACTCAAAATTCTCACTCATAATTAAACATAACACATTTTTCAGTGTTAACTCAGATTAATCAAATAACTTATTTCGAACGGATTAATTTGTAACAAACACGTCTCCTATTATATGGAAATTAACAACGATATTAACGAAGAAGTGTTAAGAAAGCTGTAAGTGAGCTAGATTTTTGTTAATCTCAAGTCGGGTTTTTGGATACAAGAGGTCGGTTTCCGTGGAACCGAGTTTATAAATGATGGAATTTAATGTGTCGGAAAAATATCTTCGTGTTGGAATAAATGTGGCTATTTATAGTAATCATGTGCTCGTCTTTTGAGACTTATTCGACGACATATAATGTGAGTTGACTGCATAGGGTTTAGGCCTGGGGGCTGGCACCGGTCCGATTCTTGAAATATTTTTCAGGAACCGGAACCGAGACATAATAACATGTTCGGTTAACATATAAACGGTTTGTAGGAACCGAAAAAAGAACCGAACCCTGTTATAACGGTTTGGTTTTTTTGGTTCTTCGGGTAACCGAATAATAAAAAATAACCGATAATTAACCGGTTTTGAGCTAAGTACCGATCAAAAAATTACAACTCACATGCTTAAACTATCATGAAAAACCGAGAAACTGAAATGCAAAAATGAAGAACCGAATATTACATACCAAGAACTGAAACCGATTCACAGTTTCACATATATAGTCGGTTCCTCGGTTAATACACATAAATTTGGACTGAAACCCGGAACCCAACCGTTTCGTACAAAAAACAGGAAACTGAAAAATATTTTTTTAAAAAAAAAAATAGCCGAATCGGTCATTTACGGTTCGGTCCGGTTCGATTCTCCAATTCTCGAGTATAAAATCCTACCCCTAATATGATTGGCTACTCTGTAAATGGACCCATGTGTAATGATAAGGGCAAGTGCGAAAGACGACAGACTGACAGACATCTAATGTAATATCCCGACTTTTTATCAGTATAAATTATGTTTTTAGTTCCGATATTATTTTTTCGGAATTAATTATATTCAGTTATTTCAGTCGGAATTACCGAAAAATATTTTCCACGTACCGTTTACGTTCGGAATAATTTTGGTAATTAACCATTGTGTTTAATTGAATAATTAAACATAATTGAGGGATTAAGTATTAATTAATCCAAGCTTAATGTTAATTGCCGTGCATGGAGGTCTTCCAAGCCATGCATTGCCGTAGGATTTAGTGTGTAGCATGTTAGTAGTATTGTGGTCAAGATTCCCTCCATTCATGCTTAAAATCCGTGCAACTCATTGTATTTTGTGCATGTTGGAGTTTTGTTCAAGAGATGCTTTCCTCATTGTCCTCTAGTGCCATGGGAATTAGTGTTGTATTTTAGTGCATTTTGTCCATATTTCCTTCTCCTTACTCCAAAATGCCGCGCACATGTAGGGAGCATTTGTTCAAGCATTTCATCCCCTTTTTGCTAGCATATTCACGTGAGTTTGAGGCAAGTAGCATGCATGTCATTTGGATTTTAGTGTGTTGTGTCC
>CACSLK010012206.1:3013174-3034119 GCA_902706635.1 Striga hermonthica | reverse complement strand
TAACGGTTTTCAGAAAATCAAGTTTTTCACGGTAGCCCCCGAATCAGTTTTCGCAAAATAAGTATTTTATTTATTTATTAAGAAAATTGCGAAAAATCGCGTACTCTGATGAAATAGTAAGTCGGGGTGTTACATCTAATCATTGTCGGCTCGACCTCGGTTCTTCATGAATGTCGGTCCCGATCTCTCTGCAGAGGTCGGTCGTCCTCGAAACTTGTATCGAGTATCATCAAGTCGATCTTCTTCCGAACCCTTGATAATTTGATTTTACGACAAATTCCTCACGTGACCCCTTCTAGCTGACCTAACAAGTTTGATTATTATCAACAACATCCTTAACAAAATTTAATCTCAAATAAATTGAATAACTTACAATTTTTTGAAGAATTTTTAAAACCTCAAATAATACCCAAAAACTTTTAAAGTCTCAACAAATCTGAAATAAATATCAAAATTTCTAAAATCTTAAAAAAAAAAAAAGTTAGAAATTCCAATTGAATAGGCCAAAATTAAAAAGCAAATGAGCCCTGTGAATAAGCCTATCCATGTCTCGCTCTGCACTGCTGCATCTTCTGATATTCAATGTCGACCCCTGAAAACCCTGGAAATTCCAGTTCCAACTCCGAAATGGAGAACAATCCAAACTCTGAAACCGACTCTACTTCCGGTTCACTGGGCACGGCCAAGCCACCGAGCCCATCTGCTGTTTGCCTCATCAGTTTCGCCGCCGACTCAGCCGGCGGTGCTGTCATGGGCTCCATCTTTGGCTTCGGTAAGACTTCATCATCCCCTCTCTCCAATGTACCCTTAACTTTATTTTTATCTTTATTCGCACTCGTCTGTTGATTGTTTACCTTTATCGGCTATTAAACGTAATGTTTGGTTCAATTGAGGGAGATGTTCTTATTGTTCTTTGATATGATTGTATTGTTTTTCTTAGGGCTTAATGCTCTTCTGGGTGTATAATTGTGTGTATCTGTGTATCTTTATTATTGCCTATTCCCTTTACTATTAGATGGCTCAGTAAGTTGTTCTATTTCAGCTTAATGCTATTATTGAGTTATGTGCTCTATTTTGTGGAGTTGGTTATTACTAGTCTGCTACTACATTGTATGAATAGCTTTTTAGAGTTCTCTTCCGCTTTGATCCGCCATCAGTATTGTTCTCGTGCAAGAGGCATTAAGTTGCGAATTGATTACGGGTCACCACAAGTAATTTGATGAGATTCTCATGGTTAGAATTACTTTGTTCTGTGAACAAAAAAAAGGTCAAGAAAGTGTAAAACTGTCAAAGTTCACTATTACTCTAATATTGGGAATGTATATATGGAAATCAGGTGCTGGATTGATTAGGAAGAAGGGTTTCAAAGGTTCGCTTGCGGAGGCGGGGTCTTCTGCCAAGGCATGGGATATTCACAATTACACATACACACAAATACTTATGTATCCTCCTTACTTGTTGATTAATGATCCCTTTATATGGATGATGGATTTGATCACCCCCATTCACCTGTAATGTTGAACAACTTCCTATTTTTCCACTCATCCTTGTAGACATTTGCACTTTTCTCGGGCGTGCACCGTTTAGTTTTATGCTTTTTGAAGAGATTACGGGGAAAAGATGATGGTACAACTTTTTTGTTATTTTTCAGTAATATATTTATATATACTTTTTTGCTGACTAGCTATCTCTCTTTCTCTAGCCATAAATGCAGGAGTGGCTGGATGTTGCACCGGACTTGCTCTAAGCGTTCCTGGTATTCCCACCTGTGTTCTCTCTGTATCTTCTTTAAGGACAATGATTGCTCCTTTATTTTACAGTTTTATTATATATAAATAATTATTTTTGTGTATGTCTTAAGAACTCCCAAGTCTTGAGATGGTGTTTTGAGCTTATGAATTGTTCAAAAGAATTTCTGAGACATTTTTGTAGCGACCGAGATATTTTCACTCTTAAAAAAGAAAGAATAAGCATATATATATATATATAATATAATCTAAATTTATATATTATTGGCTTCCACAATAGGATGTAGGCGCTTATAAGTTCTTAAGAAAACCTGAATTTTTTTGCATTGTAAACCTTGTTACTCCATTCTCCTTTAACTTGAGCAATTGCATTTACTAAACATAGTATCTTACAAGCTCTGTCATCCTATTTCATCCAAACACTTCAAAAAACTTACCTTTAAAATAAGCATTTAAAATATTTTAAGATTCAGTAACTCGGAAGAGTTCCACATCCATAAGCATATTTGTTGCAGTGGTATAATTTCAGAGCAGAGCATTTCTACGCTCCTCTCCTCGTCTTTTAAGATACTAAAATGGGATTTTATATCCAATTATTCTCCGCACACAAGAAACATAGCACCCAGTCTTTCTTTATATATAGCAACGACCAACTTCTCGTGGTAATTTCTCATGAATGCTGCATGGATGCTGAAAATATTATGACTCGCAAATGTTGTTTATCGTGTGCAGGTACTCCACAAAATCTGCTCCAAAGCTGCCTGGCGTATGGGGCTTTCTCGTTTATACTCGAAGGTCTTAACAAGCAACAACCAGCACTTGCTTCCCCATTTGCAATGAGTGTCAAGAAGCAACACTATGGTGTGCTTCCCCCTTTGTCACTCCCTCTCCCGAATGAGCTCAACGAGTCGTTTTCATCATTTTGTCGTTCCTTTAGAAAATGACACACCTTGATGATATATCTTGTAGTTGTAGTTGAGTGTGTTTCTTTTTTCCCCAACTGCGACTCATCCTTTATTTTTATTACTAGGAATTTCTTGGTTGTGCGATGCACAACCGGCCCATAATCTCAAAATATTTATGTCTAAAGATGATATTCCCAAATTCTAAATAGATATATTTGAAGTTGCATCAAAAGACCATCGAACATAAACAAATTAGTTGTCATTGAAAATATTTTATCCACTTTAACAAATCTTTAAAAAAATCACCTAAAAACTTTCTCTCTTATCATTATCTTTAAAAATGACCCATTAAGAATTTAAACACTAAATTTAAAAGGATTAATATATAAGATGATTACACAACCCATAAAAATAGTAATTTAGAAGTTTTAAATTAAAAAGACATCTAAAAAGAAACATATGGAGTATTTGTTTTCCTTGTGTAATTAGTTTGGGAACAGAGGCCGCAAATTATCTCAATTTTCAGCATGTATGGGTTCTCAACATATTTTGTAATGGATAGAGATATCTACCCGAGGGTGTTATAATTTTATAATAATATTTCATTATTGTGAAACAATGACTTACACCAATTTCCTTTTAAAGCCGATATGTTTGTATTTTCAAAATGGATAATATACTTGCAATAAAATAAATTATAATACACTAGTTGACATGAGATGAGATGAAATGGATGGAAGACAACAAATTAATTTAGGTAAAAAAAAAAAAGTAGTTCCTCATATTTTCGAACATATTCACGTTTATGGTCGATGAGATATTTTTCCAAACAAAAACGAAACGTCTAGCAAGTAATAAGAAATATTTAACATTGAGAGAAAAACATCCCAAAATTGCACATGAGAGAGCTAGTAATGATGCCATGTTGTGTGAAAATAGGAAAATTAAGTCCCTTTAAAATAAGTTGAAAAAAATAAAAAATCAGCCTAATAAATAAAAATAACTTACCTAAATAACACAATGCAAACTGATATTCTCATGAAACCGTACTTACTGAGTAGGGACCATGCAAGGAATTCCCCCAATGCCCTTTATTAGACTTGGTTTATCGGTGACCCAACCCAATTGGGTCACCAGAAAACACAAAAAATAATAATAATAACAAAAAAGCGAAAGTAAAAGATAGTTGCCGACCCAAGTCACATGGTGACTCAAGGTCGCAACCGAGCGTTTGAGGATTTTCAGTTTTTTTTTTTAATTCAATTATTATATATTAAAAAAATAATGATTGAAGACTCTTGATAAGATAAGAGACATTAAATAAATTGATAAGATAAAATAAATTGGTCCATACCTTTAAATTAAATAATTGAATTAATTATATATTAAAAATATAATATCAAAATTTGTATTTTTTCATTCTCTATAAATAGAGACCACTCTTGATATATTTTAGATCACAACTAAAATTTCTCTCTTTTCATCCTTTTCTTAATTATAAATTTTTTAATTAATGTATCACAATTAAAACAATAACAAAAAATCTATTGTATATAATATTTATAAATAAAAATAAAAGAAATAGTATGTTGGGTTGGATTGGGTTGGGTTGGGGATAAAGATATGTAGGTTGTTAAAAGTTGAGGTTGTGTAGGTGCAAGAGAGAGAAATAATTTTTTATTATTGGGTTGGGTTGGGTTGGGTTAGGATAAAGATAGTCTTAGATGTATAGGGAGACAAAGGAAAAAAAATAAGCCCTATAAAGGCCCAAAAGAAAGAAAAAAAACAAAAAAACAAAAAAAACAAAATGCAGAGGAACAATTGCAAGGCGGCCACGTGGTGCTCATGAAGCCCCTCAAACCCGCAAATACTTAGGTGCACCCTGACATATTTTGCTAGGTGTGTCAAGGCCTTTTGTGCAATATATCCTCTAAAAAACGCGTGAGGTAAAGAGGTAAGCCCATTCCAAACTAGAGGTGATTTGGAAAGATTATGGCCATACAAATGGAAATCTAGAATTACCTGAAAAACTAGATTTCAAACACATAGTCGAAAAACTCAAGAGCGGAATAAAATTCCAATCTCTGACAGAGACATTCGGATAAATTCGAATAAATTCGTCAGACCTATTCATAGCCTTAGCGGTAGCTTCATCGACTACCATACCCAGCATTCTTGGTAAGAGCTCCTTCTTCCGCGGTAACTAAGCTTCACTAAATTACATCTATCCTCATCCAAAAGTGAACTTCAAAGTGACTTCCTCAAGCCCAGCACCCGACTTCTTGTTGTTCGGTAGATCGGAATCTCATAGAAGAGATTTTTTTTTTTAAATGGGACATGTGTCCCATTTATATTGGGCAATGAAATTCATATATCATATTATATAAATTAAATTATCATTCATATTTTGATCAAAAAATAAAAATAAAAATACCAAAATTAATAATTTTTTATTCTCTACAAATAGAGACCACATTTGATATTTTTTGGAACACAATTAATTTATTTTATTGGAAGATTATAACATAAATCTATAATTAGATTAATACTATGTTACATAGTAATATAAACATGTTATAGAGTAAGATGAACATGTCATAGAATAAGATGAAAATGTTACATTTTCACAGATGAAATATAGATGAACATGTCTAAAATAAGATGAACGTGTTACATAATAAAATGAACATGTTATAGAATAAAATGAACATGTTACATACACAATAAGGTGAACATGTTATAAAATAAGATTAATATGTATTATTTCAATCTGCAGTCTGTAACATGTTCATTATATTTGAAAACATATTCATTTTATTATGTAACATGTTCATTATATGTCAGTATAATAAAATAATTATAAAAAATCGAATAATTAGTTGTGTTAAAAAAACCTATCAAATGTGGTCTCTATTTATAGATAATGAAAAATTATGAATTTTGGTATTTTTATTTTATTTTTTTAATATAAATAATTAATGATATTTTAATTTATGTAATATGTCTCATTTTTCAATTAAAAAAGGAAAAATAGGAATGTGCACTACACTCTCCAAATTTTCTTATTTTTTGGGTGAGGGAGGCGCGTGCAAAATTGCCCTGGCACACCTAGCTAGGTGTCCCACGGCACACGGTAGTGCTACTGCCTCAAACCTACGTTTATTAAGATGTAGAGGAAATTATTTTATACAATATTTTGGCCCATGTCTCCCTATCTCTCATTCTTTTCTTAAAGCATATGATAAACTCGCTTGATCTCAAGTTAAAGGATACAGTGTCAATCTCCAGATGGATCACGAGAAATTTTGCATTTTTTTTCCGAACATCAAATATTATAAAAACCACTTCAATGTATAACTTCGACAAGCCAATGGACTAAAATTACCTGAAAAATTCGATAACCCTACACGACCAACAAGGTCTATCCCAAAGAAAAACTGAACAACCTAAGGAAAACAAACCCATAAAGAAAGAAACCAAAAGAGAAAATAAACACAAAGGACACACAACAAAACTAAGGCAAGACTAAGAACAAAACAACAACAAAGTCCAACAAACAATAATATGACCTTCAGAACTGTTAATATCCAATTTTGGCCTCGCCTATTAAAATATTACACGTGCATATGTATTATATCAATTGTTTTATTCTAGGGCCCACAAATAACACTGCTTGTAATAATAACGGCCCCACCAAAAATATATATATAAACCCCAATGATGGACGTCACACAGATAAGTCTGAGGGGCTATTATTACTTCTCTCCCTAATCCTCATTTTCTTTCCCTAACATGGAGAAACCTCATGTAAAAAGATGGAGCTTCTTCTTCAATTTCTCTTTATTGATTTACACAAAAATTACATACAAAATTCAAGAAATTCGACACATTCGATATACACGAACAATATTCTCAACACCCCATGTTGATACAAATCGCATATCAACAAGAACATCTATCCTTTCTGAATATACTTTAAGAATAGTATGTGCACAATTATTTAGGAATGCACGGTATACGCATAAAAGAGCCGAAGGAAAATCCGTAAGTTAGTTTCGTGCCAAAGTGGTTATTCGCTAATTGCTTTAGGTCATGCTTGTTTATAAAATTTTTCTAAACGAAAATCAATCTCTAACTCAAATTTAATCCAATCGAATTATCTTTAATATTATTAATATAATTAATTGCTATCAATTAGGGAGGGATCCATAATTTTTTTTTGGAGAATAGAATTACAATTTGAAATGAATTATTTGCGAATATAACTCGAATTGACCGTGAAAACTCGAGCAACCAGTTGAATTTGATTATTAAATGAATCGAGCTCAAGCTCACTTTTTTTTGTCGTTTATATAACGAGTCAAGCCAAGTATCCAACACATTTATTAAACAAACACGAGTTTGATTATGATGTATTTGTAACGCAAAATTTCGTATTATTAAATTAATAAACACGAGAACTTCGTACAAATGGATTTTCAATGGATCAAAAGAAATATAGTGGATTACAAATCTCTATTATTCCTCTGATTAATTTCTTCAAGATTGATCTTCAAATGGACTTGAGACTCTTGGAGATGAATCTTCAGTTTGATCTCCGCCGGTCTTGAATATAGATTTAAATAACGTTTCTTCGAGGGCTTGATAGCTTGATCTCGAATCGAACGTCGTGATTTCCCAAGAACGTAAAGAACACGAATCCTTGGTCTTCGCCGCAAAGTTGATTTTGATCTTCTTTACGCCGGTCTTGATTTGAATAACGTAATTCGGAGGCTTGTCAGCTTGTTTTCGGATTAAACGTCGGTTTTTGACTTGAATGCGCTTGAATCTTCCTTCGGATCTTCAAGAACGCCTTTGAATCTTCAAAACACTTGGAATTTAACAACGCAATTTGGAGGCTTTGCAGCTTGATTCCGGATTGAACATCGGTTTTGGGCTTGAACGCACTTGAATCTTTCTTCAGATCTTCAAGAACGCCTTTGGATCTTCAAGAACACTTGAATTTCGTGGAGAGAATTCTTTAGAGCTCTTGAACTTGAAACTTGAATATGAATTCTCTTTTTTCCACCTTAGGGAGTGTCCCTATTTATAGGTGTTGGGAGAGAGAGTCTTGAAAAAGAAGACTTCAATTTGATTGGTCCATAATTTCTAATATTTATCTCTTTATATTTATTTAAAGAGATAATTAAGAGAGAGAGTCTTGAAAAAGAAGACTTCAATTTGATTGGTCCATGAATTTCCATTTATTTATCTCTTTAATAATTATTAAAAGAAATAAATATTTATTTTACTCTCCAAGGAAATGACATGTGGCATTCGTTATTCAAAAATATACATGTGGCATTCTTTAATTGGTCAACAATATATACTAAATAATCAATTAATTAACTATTTAATTTAGGAATTAAAAATTTGATTAATTTCCCAAATAAAATAGAAATTATTAAATTGACTATGACATGGAATTTGACACTTGTCGCCATTTTATTGGCTCAAAATTTAATTATCTACAAATGCCCCCTCGAGACTTGTTCACGAACGTCGTGTCTTGGAGTGAATAAGTCACGAATTTCTTTAACTTGGGCTTGGAGCACGTGATATGGACTTAAGAGATTAAGAGGGCCCCCATACATCTTAATGGCCCATTACTACTCCAATTGGATATAATTTTCATGGCCCATGTGCATAAATATTAGCCCCATTAATAATTAAGGCCCAAGTATATAAATTGTTGGCCCCAATTTTTAAATGCCACACGTAGGACTTTCACAATTCTGATGAATCCCAAATTATCCTAATGCCTAGCAACATCAATGACAATATTAGCAGCCCTTTTTTTTTTTCCAACAGCTCAACAAAGTCCAAGGCTCAGCAGAACTCTACGAAAATACTGCCACAAACAATTTAGCACCAAGACTTACAAAACTATAATTTCAACGAGAATTTTGATCCCTTTTCCTGGTTAAACTCAAATTCTTCCTGAAGTAGTACAGCGGCCACAGAGCCCTTTTCTTTTTCTCTTCAGACTGTTTGTTTCTCAAAAAGATATATAGTCTGATAAGGATTCTCAATCCTTTTTGTATTCAAATTAAAAGTCCAATGCTTATAGAAACACACAGCCTTCAGCATCTATAAAAAGGGCTCAAACTCTTCATATTTTCCCTACTTCCCGACAGGTACTTCGGCTTTCACCATTTTTTTTGTTCGTTTTCTGCTGTTGAGCTTTTTGTACTGCTGCCGTCTTGTTCAAATTTTGGCAGGCTATATCACGGAGTTATCATCAACACCCACATCTTCTATTCCTGCCCGTCAAGTGTTCGATCAATTGCTCAAAAGGTATAAGCATACTCTTTTTCCAATATTTTCCGTTTCATCTTCCTTCTTCTGTTATGTTCGAGCTGCAGCATGTACGTTTGGGATGCTCGCAAAGCTGTTTGAGACATTCATATCGCTGTCGGTCTACATACGGGCTGTCTGAGTGATGTTTGGACTGAACGAAAGCTGGTCGGGTGCTGTTTGGTTGCTTCTGGGCTGAAACGGACAGATATGGGGGCTGTCCGGATTGAACAAAAATTCTTTTGCCGCTGCCGGGCTAAAACGAGGATGTTCGGGATGCCAACGGGGCTGTTCGACGTACCGAAGCTACTGTCCGAACTCCACAAGGGTTGTTCGGGATGAAACAGACCAATTTAGAAGCTGTTCGGGCTGGAATTAATTGGTTCGGGAGATGTTCGGGCTGAAATTAATCAGTTCGGTAGCTGTCCGACCTTCTTTTATTTTATGAAGATGATTAATTTACTCTTTACTTGTTGTAGGTACTGTCCATCTTCCGAAATATCCGAAGCCCAATCATGGTATGTTTTAAGGACTTTTCTTCCCTTGTGGCATCCAACACTTGAAGATACTTGATGACGAGCACGCTTGTATAGATGAAGGCACGACTCTTGCGGTCTTTCCACCTCTCATCAACGACTTCCCACTTTTATGGCCAAGATTGACAAATTCCCTCCACCACAAGGAATGGTCTCAAAAACTTCCATCCAACAAGAAGTCAACGTGGTCTCAAAAACTTCCATCCAACAAGAAGTCGTTGACATGGGTATTGCAAGCAACTCATCACCACCGTCAGCCGCTAGACAAACAACCGCCATTCTCTTCCTTGGGCCTTCTAATCATCAAAATCATCAAAGGCGACGCCAAATGGAAAGGAGATCCCACCACGTTCCTCGGCGAGTTCCACCACGTCAAAGGCTACTGGGAATGGGCTGAAGATATTCCCAGCCGATGCTCAACGCTCAATCAACCGCATGGGTAGAAACATCAATTCTGCTGCTCAACATCAACTCAGAATAACACATCACAAAGGCCAAGCTGCAAGGAAGAACCATCAACATTGTCGCTTAACGTCAAATCAGGATAGCACATCGTAAAGCCAAGCTGCACGTAAGAACCAACCATCAACCTTGCCGCTCAACGCAACTCAGAATAACACATAGCAAAGGCCAAGCTGCAAGGAAGAACCATCAACATTGCTGCTCAATGTCAACTTCGGATAGCGCATCGCAAAGGCCAAGCTGCACCGGAAGAACCATCAACATTGCCGCTCAACGTCACCTTAGAATAACGCATCGCAAAGGCCAATTCAACTTTCAAAACCGTGCATTTGAAGTCCAAGTCACGAGTAATCATCACCGACGATCAAACCAAGTGGAGAGACATCATGGAGAAGCAAGCCGTCACCACTTCTACCACCAACAAGCTTGTGGAGTAGAGTAAGTTTACACATTGACCGAAGATCTAAAGACATGAATAGAGCAATCATCAAGAAGCTGAGCACTATTTAAGGGATCAACTCTAAGTCAAAATGTGATTCAAAGTACGTTTTATTTCACAGGAAAGCCGTGCACAGTTTATACTCGTATGGGCCAGGAGTAATACGCAATTTAGTCTCATGCGTCATGGAGAATTATAATTTGAAGACTTTAAATAGTTTATACTCGTATCAAGGAGTTCTTCAATTGACTTGATTTGTAGATAGTTTATACTCGTATCAAGGAGCTCTTCATTTGACATGATTTGTAGATATTTTAAACTCGTATCAAGGAGCCTTGATTTGATTTTACAGACAGTTTATACTCGTATCAAGGAGTCATCAATTTTGTAAACATTTTATGCTCGTGTTAAGGAGCCTTCAAATTTGTAGACATTTTATGCTCGTGTCAAGGAGCCTTCGATATTTGACTTATAGACAGTTTATACTCGTATCAAGGAGTTCTTTATTTGACTTGTAGACAGTTTAGACTCGTATCAAGGAGTTTTTTTTTTTTTTTTTTTTTTTTTTTTTTTTTTTTTTTTTTTTTTTTTTTTTTTTTTTTAACAAAACAATCTTCTTTCAAGAACATGACTGGACTTAGAAATTTATCCAAGCTGCCTACGTACCTTTTAAAAGGATCAAGTCATAACGTAGTTCAAAGTAACATAACACAAATTTATTTATGGGGGTGCCGTGCACAGTTTATACTCATGCTGGCTAGGAGTGACTATTCTTTAACTACTTTAGACAAAGTAGAGTATTAGGTTTAACCACATAACACCTTAGTGGGAGAATTAACAGTTTAACCACATGTATTCACATTGGTGGAGAATTTAGCAGTTTAATCACATGCAAAGCTTTTTGGTGATTACCGTTCACAGTTTATACTCGTGCGGGTCAGGAGTTTTTTTTTATTATTATTATTATTATTTTTTCCTTCTTTTTTNNNTTTTTTTTTTTTTTTTGTAAGGAAAGGTACATGCAGGTACATCACGCATAATAGCGTTTCACGAACTTCCAGTTAGTATTTGAAACATTGATGCCAAGTATATGGCACCACTACATGCAACCAAGGACGTCCCAACAACATGTTATAAGAGGTTTGAGCATCTATGACATGAAAAAGAGAATTTGAAGTCATTTCCTCGATTACTAACTTCAATCTAACTATGCCTAGAGCTCGTTGCCCTCTCTGGTTAAAGTCTTGAATCATCAGTCGACTATTTGAGAGCTCATCCATTGAGATCTCCAGCTCTTTTAGAGTACATAGAGACAAAATGTTCACAGCAGAACCTCCATCTATCAGTATGCGATTCACCTTTCTTTCGCGAGCGTAACCCGTTACGAATAAAGGTCTATTATGGGGTTTTGAGCCCAACAACAAGTCTTTATCCGTGAAGGTGACTGCTGCATCGTTGCCTTCATGGTCACATTGTTCTTTTCCATCAGTTGACTCCTCATCACTTGGGACATCATCTTGCTCGTTCGTCACATTACAAGCGAAGCTTTCATATCCTTCATCGCAGTTCACAATTGAAGCAAAGTTCGCAGTCCCTTTGTCTTCTTCGAGTGATATCTTGCCTTGTCTCGCCAGTTGCATAACCCTATCTTTGAAGACAAAGCAATCTTCGATGGAGTGACTCACCAGACGATGATACTTGCAGTATTTTGGGTTGTCAACTTGTCCTGCTTCTTCAGGTCGTTTCATATCTGGCAGTTCAATGAGTTGTTCCCGAATCAAATCGTCGAAAATTCCAGAAACATCAGAGTCGAGGAAAGGATATTGTTTGGCTTGCATCTCCTTCAAGCTTAATTTTCTTTGCCCCTATCTTGAAGGACTTCTTTCTTTTCCACAACTTTTTCACTTGTGTTTCCCTTGAGTTTGATGGGTCTTGCATTGACTGTCATTGCTTCCTTTACCTCTTCGTTAGATGCTCTAGAGAAGAACTTGCCCCCTTTCTTGGCTTCATTTCGCTCATTGAATCTTTGAGGCTCATGAACAGGTGGATTCTTGACTCTGCTTGCAGACATGCTTAATTCCATATCATGTGCGCGAGTGGCCAACTCTTCAAACGACTTTGGTTGAATTCCTTGTAGAATGTATCGGAGACCCCAATGCATCCCTTGAGTACACATTTCAATAGCTGAAACTTCAGACAATCGATCCTTACAATTAAGGCTTAGATTTCTCTATCGGTTGATGTAGTCAATAACACGCTCTTCATCCCACTGCTTTGAATGAGTGAGCTCAATCATGCTGACCGTCCTTCGTGTGCTGTAGAAACAATTGAGAAACTCTTGCTCTAGTTGCTCCCAGCTATCAATGGAATTTGCCTCCAAGTCGGTGTACCACTCGAACGTATTTCCCTTTAATGATCGAACAAACTGCTTTACCAGACGATCTCCATATGTCCCAGCATCGTTGCAAGTCTCAATAAAGTGAGCTATGTGTTGTTTCGGGCTGCCTTTACCATCAAACTGTTGGAATTTAGGCGGTTGATATCCAGTCGGCATCTTCAAGCTATCAATTCTTTGGGTGTATGGCTTTGAATAAGTCAATGATGACTTGGAGCCTCCATCAAATTTGTCCTTGATAATTCCCATGATGAATTCTTTGAGTTGGTCAACTGGTATGAGTCCACTTGAAGAAACATGGATTTCTGACGAAGACTTCTCTTTTTCAGTTTGCTTCACCTCATCTTCTTTAGAAGTTTCTTCATCCTCATGTGTTTCATCTTGCTTGCCCCAAGCACGGCTAGTCTCAGCTTTGTCGACCCTTTCTAACAACTTAAAATTGTGGAGTCTTGTTCTTGGACATATTTCATCAGCGACTCCATTGTTTTTGTCATGGTTGCAAGTTGCTCTTCAATGGTTGATGCATTCGTCATCATAACATGTGCCTCCATTGAGAAAGGTGTTGATGAAGCATCGTCTCTCAAATCTTCCTCTTGGTTCATCAAAGGCGGCCGATTTTCCTCAACTTGTTGGAAATTTCCTTCCAGAGATACACTCTTGCTTTTTGACATGCTTCTTGTTACGACACCAACACTTTCACTTGCAAAACTTGAAGAAGTTGACTTGGGAGGAGTCATCGTTGCACTTATATATCTTGAAGAAAAGAGATAAGAGGTAGAGATGGTCCCACCGGGCATGCCAGAAATTTGTAACGCAAAATTTCGTATTATTAAATTAATAAACACGAGAACTTCGTATAAATGGATTTTCAATGGATCAAAAGAAATATAGTGGATTACATATCTCTATTATTCCTCTGATTAATTTCTTCAAGATTGATCTTCAAATGGACTTGAGACTTTTGGAGATGAATCTTCAGTTTGATCTCCGCCGGTCTTGAATATGGATTTAAATAACGTTTCTTCGAGGGCTTGATAGCTTGATCTCGAATCGAACGTCGTGATTCCCAAGAACGTAAATAACACGAATCCTTGGTCTTCGCCGCAAAGTTGGTTTTGATCTTCTTTACGCCGGTCTTGATTTGAATAACGTAATTCGGAGGCTTGTCAGCTTGTTTCCGGATTAAACGTCGGTTTTTGACTTGAATGCGCTTGAATCTTCCTTCGGATCTTCAAGAACGCCTTTGAATCTTCAAAACACTTGGAATTTAACAACGCAATTTGGAGGCTTTGCAGCTTGATTCCGGATTGAACGTCGGTTTTGGGCTTGAACGCACTTGAATCTTTCTTCGGATCTTCAAGAACGCCTTTGGATCTTCAAGAACACTTGAATTTCGTGGAGAGAATTCTTTAGAGCTCTTGAACTTGAAACTTGAATATGAATTCTCTTTTTTTCCACCTTAAGGAGGGTCCCTATTTATAGGTGTTGGGAGAGAGAGTCTTGGAAAAGAAGACTTCAATTTGATTGGTCCGTAATTTCTAATATTTATCTCTTAATATTTATTTAAAGAGATAATTAAGAGAGAGTCTTGAAAAAGAAGACTTCAATTTGATTGGTCCATGAATTTCCATTTATTTATCTCTTTAATAATTATTAAAAGAAATAAATATTTATTTTACTCTCCAAGGAAATGACATGTGGCATTCTTTATTCAAAAATATACATGTGGCATTCTTTAATTGGTCAACAATATATACTAAATAATCAATTAATTAACTATTTAATTTAGGAATTAAAAATTTGATTAATTTCCCAAATAAAATAGAAAATTATTAAATTGACTATGACATGGAATTTGACACTTGTCGCCATTTTATTGGCTCAAAATTTAATTATCTACAGTATTCAACTCGACTTCAATAACACCAAGAAGGAATATACCATATTTAATAATATTGCAACTTACATAAATATAAGGCGTAAAGTTGCATTTCAAATTCGATACCATAAATCATATTTTACAATAGAAATAACTTTTGAAGTTTGGTATTTTAAATTTGTGTTCGGCATTATTTCAAACCAAGAGACTCGTCCAACAACTGACTCTATACTAATAAATAATCTTGCAATGCCTTTTTAACTCTCTATTTAAAATTATTCATTTTCAACTTTTCACATACAATATGTACATTCAGTTAATTCATCAATGTATTATGAACTAAAAATACCAATATTATGTTCAAAGATAGTGAAAAACTACTTACAAAAATATAATATGGTTAAAAATTATTAAAAGACCATTTTAGTGATGATTATGGGGTATATTTATAAATCAAATATGCTTATAACATATATAGTATATATTATACATGATAAAAACAAGCAAAATTTTGGTAAGATGACTATATATATATATATATATATATATATATATATATATATATATATATAGTAAAAAAATTTAAAAATTTGGGGGGGACAATAACCCCCCTAACGTACACTTAAATCCGCCTCTAATACCAATCAATCATCTCTACTACCACGCTAATTTTAATTCACTATCCATTTATTCATATAATTTTAACTATTCATCATATTTCTTCTACTTTTACACCAAATAAACTTTAGTCATTTTATTTAAATTTTATTATAATATAAAATCAAAATCCAATTCACATCTTACCTAACCAATTTTTCAAAAAAGAAAAAAAATTATAAATATGAGCATCTACAATGCATTGGGTCTGGTTCTGCCTATGTGGTATGTAAATAAACCCAAGTCTTGTATGACATGGATATAAGTATATAAAATTAATAAAATTCACTCAAACGCAAAGAAACTAAGTCTATACTTGGGTTTCAAATAGACTTAAGGATAAATCGAGTCCTTTTTTCTGTCTGCCACGTTAGTAGTACCCAGTATATACTTTTGTTTGCATTGGATACATTTTTTTAGACTATGGCCTTGTTTGGCGATCAGCGGATAGCGGATAGCGGATTGTATTAGCGGATAGCGGATAGCGGATTATATTAGTTGATTTGACTAGCTGATTGCATTAGCAGTTTTTAAATAAGTGTTTGGTAAATAGCTGAAAGTTTATAGCTGTTTGACATTGCAAATTACCAATAAGGACATTTTATTATTTAGAGTGTATTCTTTTAATAATAATATATTAAAACATTTAATATTTTTTAGTTGGTAATTTATAAATATATTTTTTTTAAAAAAATTTACTAACACTTGATTAAGAAGTTATGAATTTTACATTTTTCTAGATAAATTAATCATATGTATGACATATTATTATTTGTTAGCATCATAAACCAATGTAGATTGTAAAATAAATAATACAAAATTACAAATTAAAAAGTTTTAAATTAAAATTGTAGATTGTGAATCCTCTATCCCCAAAAAGCTCCTCTAATGAGCTTTTTCTAAATTAGAGTTTTGGGCCTAAAAAGCTTATCAAATAAGCTATTTACCAAACAAGCTCAATAGCGGATTTGACGGGTCAAACATCTCAATTAAGTCCAATCCGCTAATTTATCCTCAATCCGCTATCTTCCAAACGGGGCCTAAGTCTAATTCTTATCTGACTGAAAAGTGTGGTACGAATAAAAAATTCTCTCTCCTCTCGCGTGCCCCAAAATCCCATCTCACCTGACCTAAATCGCCTAAGCTTCTGCCTTCCTCAGCGGCGCTGAGCTTCGCCGGCGGTCGGCCCCTACCCGACTGGCCCCTGGCCGCTTAGCCCCAACCCCGATGTCCTCTCCTCCTTCTCTACTGACTCCGTTGGTCGTGATTTTTCGGAAGTTAAATCGCATCCTTGTGCGATTCTCAACTCTGGTCTCAAAACGACGCTTCGATCGGTGCCTATGTGGTGTGGGGTGGGTTGTAATGTGGTGGGTTTGGGCTGGGTTTGGTTCAGGTGGTTCTTGGCCTCCGTCCCGGAGGTGCTGGGACTTCGATGTGGTTCCTTTCTCCTCTTCTTGGTTTCTGGCGTTGGATCAGGGAGGCCATCGCTGCATCTTCTGGCCGGTGGTGTTGGACGGAATGGGTGGTGGTGGGCGAGGGACTGCTGCGGTCCAATCGGTTTGGGGGTCGAGGCTGCGGCCCTGATGTCTGTCTGCTTTCCTCTTTGCCCAGGCTCTGAGAGTGGGGGGTTAACCGGGTGCTGTCAGGGCTCTCTAGTGGTGTTAAGGGTTCGGTCCAGTGACAGTTCTTTGGCAGTTCGGATATTGTGGTTGCGGTTTGAGTCCGGCTTTGGGTGATTTTCGGTGCTCGGATTTCGACTTCGCTAGGCCACCGTGTTGGTGTTGGGCAGTTTCGGAGTTATCCTCTTAGCTTTGGAATTCGCTTTGGTCGGCTCGGTTCCGCTGACTTAGTTTGGTCTTGCTGCTTGGGAAGGGCTTGATTTGTTTTTATTTTGTTTAGTTTTCTTAGTTTGTAGTTGTGCGTGTTTAGTTCTTGTTGTGGCTACCGCTTTTCCCTCAACGTGGATGATTTTCGGAGTTCAAATCTGAACCTTGAGCAGTCTCTTCTCCAGATCCGTCTAGGCGGCACGTGTGGCCGCAGATTTCGGGCTTGAGGTTTCAGCTTGTGACTGCGTGGGATCTCGTTGATTGTGGTGTGGATCGCCTTTTGTTTTTTTTTTTTGTGTTTTATGTTTTATCGTTTTGTTTTTGTTGGTGTGTTAGTGCAACTTTGTCTGTTTTCAGTGCAGCTTTGTCTGCTTCCAGTGCAGCTTGTCTGCTTTGCTTTTTGTAGTTTTGTTTTTGGTAGTTTATCTCCTAGATGGAGTTTGTACCCCTTGCATGTGATGACAAGGGGTAGTCTAGTTTTCTGGTTCTAGTGTGTCATTTGACACTTTGGTTGTACTCTTTTTAGTTTTTAAGTTATTTATATAATTGCCGTTTGAAAAAAAAAAGTCTAATTCTTATATGAGATACAATTTTTTGTGATTGAACTCAAGGCATTGTAAATGTTCTAAATACTTTCCCTCGGATCTCGGGGTGATTGCGTAATTCCCCGTAAATAAAAGTGTGTGTTTAGAATAAATGAAATGAAATTTCGACCCCAGAGGACAGAAAAGGGCATTGATAAAGCTGTTATGACGCAGCTAACGAAAAAAAATCAATGGAGGGTGAAAGTGTAATTTTGAATCTATAGGGTTCTTGAGCAGGACCATATAAAGCCTCGTAAGTGAGCTTCTTCTCTGTGTTGGCTGTGTGATTGTGCCGCCGTCCGTGTCTGTATTTGACCGGAAAAAGTTTCAGCAGGACTCAAGAATCATCCGCCGGCAGCATGGGTAAATCGTCATCGAACACTTTCTGATTGTCCTTTCAATTGTTTGAAAATTCGTGTTGAAGCTTTGTTCGTTGCTGTTTTTTGAAGTAATGGTGTTTGTGCTTAGGTATTTCTCGGGACTCTATGCACAAGAGGCGTGCGACTGGAGGAAAGAAGAAGGCTTGGAGGAAGAAGAGAAAGTAAATTAAAAACCCATTTTCTGTTTTTTTTTTTTTTCTGAATTTTGTTTAGCTTGTTGTATTCTTGCATATGGCTGCTTGACATTTTTATTTTCTGAACTTTATTGTGAATTTGTGATCTGATTTGTAATTGTAAGCTCTCTGTTCTTACTTTTGAGAAATGCTAAGGTCCCGTTATGGAATCATTCCGTCGGGTTCTTATTTTTGTGACTTCTGTTCTAACGGATACAAATCTCGACGGAATGATTCCGTTACGGGACCTTAGCATATTCCTTATTTTTCCGCTAAATCTGGTTTTACTGGAGTTTGTGTAAAACGATCTTATATGTGTCCATGTGTTCCATCCCGGCGCAGTTTGATTTCTTTTATTTTTTACTACACAAGCTAGAGACTTGCATAGTTATATTAGATGTTTATGCCCAATCTTTTATCAAATTCCTGCTGTTCCAAACACAGAATCAGCCAATTTAAACGTGAATCCTATCTGTTGCTGTTGTCAATTAGAATTTGAATGCATTCACTAGGCACATAGTAATGTTCTAAGTCTGTTTTTTTCTGAAACTGAAAGTTGATTATGTTTTTGCTTTTTAGGTATGAGCTTGGAAGACAACCAGCAAACACAAAGTTGTCAAGCAACAAGACTGTTCGCAGGGTGAGGGTCCGTGGAGGCAACGTGAAGTGGCGCGCATTGAGATTGGACACCGGAAACTTCTCGTGGGGTAGTGAGGCCGTGACCCGAAAGACGCGTATTCTGGATGTCGTTTATAATGCATCCAACAATGAACTGGTTAGGACCCAGACTTTGGTGAAGGGTGCAATTATTCAAGTTGATGCTGCGCCTTTCAAGCAGTGGTATCTTCAGCACTATGGGGTGGACATTGGTCGCAAGAAGAAGGCAGCTGTAAAGAAAGATGGGGAGGTATTGTATAATACTGCACCATTTCTCGGTTTTTATTTCTCATTTGGTATATGGTTAGTGCGTTGGATATCGTGACGATTGTCCTTATAGTATTTGCATGAATTTGGTTTAATTGAGTTATGATATTATTTGCATTTTTTCAATCATTGAGTAGGTTTTTACATTATTGTCAGTGTGGTAAGTCTGGTTATTTTGTACCTTAATTGTAGAAAATAAGTAGGAGCACTCGAAAAATAAAGAATAAGTCTTGTTCAAAGAGAGTGACATATTGCCTTCAACTGTGACTTTTGATGCGAACATAACATTAAGTTCGGGAATAATGGTTATATATAATGTGATTAAGCATGTTGACACCAGATTTTTACTGCTTCTAATGTTATGGTTGTCAAATGTATGATCTAATTTTTATTAGATGCGAAAATTAATCTTCTGAATGCAGAATGATATTTAACTTTTTTTTTTTCTTCATTTCCTCTGGACTTTAGGATAATGAGGCTACTGCTGCGGAAGAGGTAAAGAAGAGCAACAGTGTTCAGAGAAAACTTGAAAAGAGGCAACAGGAGCGTAAAATCGATACTCATATCGAAGAGCAATTTGGTGGTGGCCGTTTGTTGGCGGCAATCTCTTCCCGCCCCGGCCAGTGTGGACGTGCTGATGGGTACGTATTTTTCTCTGAATTTTATGCAGCTTTGATTGGGCAGTAATATAAATCATGCTTTGTATCTGCATATAATTTGAGCACATAGCACTTGTGTGCTTTCAGAGGGTGCCATTTTTTTCCAAGGGATCGTACTTTCTGATGAATGATGATAGCTCTGAGGCTTGGTTTGAAGGGCGATGTTTAATCTTTTAGAATAGCAATCGACTTATTTTCTCCAACCAAAATGTCTCAAGGCATCTTAGTATATTATTTATGTCTGTTTTAGAAAGCACTGATGCTGTGTGGTAACGTCAGCTAATTGTTGAAATTTATGGTTGTGTCTGAAGCTTTGTGTATTCTTGGTTACAGTTATATTCTTGAGGGG
Source organism: Striga hermonthica (assembly GCA_902706635.1). NCBI lineage: Eukaryota > Viridiplantae > Streptophyta > Magnoliopsida > Lamiales > Orobanchaceae > Striga > Striga hermonthica. The sequence continues at coordinate 3,013,867 of CACSLK010012206.1, read as the reverse complement.
AAGGAATTGGAGTTTTACATGAAGAAACTCCAGAGGAAGAAAGGAAAGAGCGCCGGGGGTGCTTAAATTACATCTGATTTTTCAAATTTTCCAGCACCTGAACTTTTCTGTCATTGCATTTAGCGGGAGAAATAGCCAAATAGTTTTTGCTCGAGCATTTATACCTATCGTCACTGATGTGAGATTTTGTGTAAGGTCGACTAGATGCGCTTCGTGCACTTGGGTTTTTTGTTGTCATTGTTTGCCGATAATTTGCTTTATCCTTGGACTGCTAATCTTCCTGTTATTATACTCACTTGGTCTATATCATAGATTGAGGATCCATTAATTTTGTGTTGCCATTATCAATTCTACTGAATCTTTTCTTATCGAAAGTACAAATACTAATCTTAAACGCCAAGGCAATAGTAAAAGAATAAAAGATACAAATATCAATATAAGCGTGATGACAATATTAAAGAAAAAAAGAGCAGCATTTACAGTTGAACATGAGATTCAGATTAAAATGTACCCAACAAAATTTCATGTGAAACGGTAAAATAAGAACCAATTTGTTAGGCAGAATAAAAGTATTATAGTGCAGTTTACTAACAAATATAAAAAAATGTAATGATAAATTTCCATATTTAAATGAAAAAATCGGGTACAAAAAATTACATTAAATTGCCTAGCCTCCAATTATATATATATATA